>MU562658.1:436096-472308 GCA_024362625.1 Silurus asotus
CACACTCACACACACACACACACACACACAAACACACACACACACACACACACACACACACACACACACACACACACACACACACACACACTCTCTCTCTCTCTCTCCTCTATCCTTTACCACCCCAATCACTGCGAGTAATAAATAAAAAAGATCGTCCTAAAAGGCGAGAGAAAAGCTTTGCCATGAAAAGAGCTGATGAAGCCATTTATCTCCTGCGTCTCTCGGCTCGGCTCCTGAACACTTTATTTTGTCTTCCCCCCTTTCTTTTTTTTTACACTCCCTTCTTTCTCACTCCTTTGCGCTTTTTTTTCCGGGGCACGATTTGTACTTGTGTTCAATTAATATCCCTGACTCCCCTCTTTTTTCTTTTTTTTTTGGGCAGATTTGCAAGCTTCCCCTGGATGTACCTCTTATCGACCGTGTTCAAAGACACAGAAATGGCCTTCATCAGCTACGTGTGTATCAACCTTTTCATCAGCATGAACACCATCATCTCCACGGCCATCGTGTACTTCCTCGGACAAGCGAACCAGAATGACCAGGTGAGGACCGGCTGTGGATACGGGTATACACTCACAACATGAACAAAAGTATTGGGACACCTGACTTTTCCACCCATACGTTCATCTACACCAAAAGTTGGAGACACACAGTTGTATAAGACGTCTCTGGATGTGGTAGAATGAAATTTTCCCCTCACTTGAACTAGGAGACCCAAATCTGTTCTAACATGACAATGCGCAAAGCCAGCTCCATGAAGATATCTGTTGGAGTGGAAGATCTCCTGCTATAGACCTCCAACTCTATTTGGATGAATGTGAATTTTTGACTGCACCCCAGACCTTCTCACCTCACCTACATCAGTACCTGACTTTACTCGCATACAAAATCTAGTTGAACATCTTCCCAGACGTTTGGATGTTATTATAAGAGCAAACAGAGACTCAATGTGGAATGTTCAAAAAGGAGCACATAGCAATATTATGGTCAGGTGTCCACAAACTTGTGGTAATCTGGTGTAGCATTGTCATGCTGGAACCAAGTGTGAAAAGTGATGGGAAATTTTCAAAACTTTTGACAATGTTGTGTATTACTGATCATCAGACTAATGACTCTCTTTTCTATTCTCATACACAGCACATCCAGGCGGTGTACCGCACCCTCAGCAACATCTTCCTGGTGTTCCCTCAGTTTAGTTTTGGAAACGGGCTGATGGAGCTGGCCAGGGTGGACCTTCAGGTCCAGGTCTTGAGCGCGTACGGAGTGGACGCATATAAGAACCCGTACGGCATGGACGTCCTGGGGTGGATTTTCATCTCGCTATTCCTGCAGGGGTTCATCTGTTTCAGTCTGCGGCTGCTGATGAACAAGTGGCTCCTCTGCAGAGTCAGGTGAGGAGTGCGGAGCAGGGCGGGGTCGGCTGGGAGGAATAACAAAAATAATAACTGCATCATAAGAGAATGATTGAGGGATTAAAATGAAATTGACAGCAGTGAGGGAATATATTAGTACCACTGTGGATGTAATGTAATGAGTGTAATACATAATCAGAACGTCGTACGTGTTTGTGAAAGCGGAGACGTGATATGAGCTTCGAATGAATCCACGTTCTCTCACTGACGTCTCATTTGTCCCGGACTAGGCGCTTTTTTACACGTCGCTTGTGTACACGCCGGCAGTCAGTGCCTCAGGCCGGAGGTCTGGGTGAGAATGTGGACGAGGACGTGTTGGCTGAACGTCAACGTGTGGACAGCGGAGCCGCGGCTTCGGATCTGCTGCAGGTCAGTCAGCTCAGCAAGGTCTACCAACACCTGAGCCGCAGAGTGAAGGCCGTCAACAAGCTGTCCTTCAGCATCCCAGCGGGAGAGGTCAGTGCTGACTACAGCAGATTTTATACTCGCTTCTCGTTTTTCTTTTATACGAAAATGTCATATCTGAAACATTCAAATCGGTAAATATATCATCTGTACACTGAATATAGTATATATATATAAACATCTCATATCAGTGTGTGTATATACAATTGCGACATCACATTCATGCATTCTAATGCTCATTATGCTAATGCTTGTTATGACATCATCAGCACGTCATTTCTCCTTATATCTAATTCTTGTTATGACGTCAGAACGTCACACTTGTTATGTTCTATGCTTGTTATAACGTCATCATGCTCGTTATATCTAACGCTTGTTATGACATAAAAACGTCGCTCTTGTTTTATTTAATGCTTATGACATCATCAGAATGTCATGTTCGTTATCCCTAATGCTCGTTATCTCCAACACTCGTTATGACACAGTCAAAACATTATATCTAATGCTCATTATAAATTTTTTTTAAAGCAGTGTCATTATTTATTATATTTAATAAAACCCAATATAGTATAATGGTTTGTGTATCTGTTATTAGACATTTAGTGCTATTAGTCATGTATGAATGTTTGTAGCCAGGTTTCAATCTTTAATACAAAACACAGTGTCAAAAAATGGCTTATAAACAGGTTATGAGGAGTTTTCTGAATCGTGGTTTCTGCTTTATATCAGGTACAAAGCGTCTAAAGTCTAAAGAGGTCCTAATAGAACGTTGTGGTTCCTCGTCTTGAGCATTCAAGTCAAATTAATAGACCTAATGTCACAGTAAAAATATATTTATTTTTTATCTTCCAGTGCTTCGGATTGCTGGGAGTGAACGGAGCAGGAAAGACCACCACGTTCAAGATGCTAACTGGAGACATCAGTCCAACACATGGCTCGGCACAGGTCCTCGACTGCGATGGGTAATTCCTCAGTTTCTCCATTCCTATTTTCCCAGCTCTGGTAGCAGTTCTTGTTTGTTTCTGATGATTGTGTCGTGTTTCAGGAGAATGGTGGACATCATGGACTGCAGGACAGAAGGGGTTAACATCGGTTACTGCCCGCAAGTAGACGCTTTGGATGACCTTCTGACCGGAGAAGAGCACCTGTACTTCTACGCTCGCATCAGAGGCATCTGTAAGAGAGAGATTGATCAGGTGCGTCGACGTCTTTATGCTAATGCTAGTGTACTTGTAGAGAGCGCCATCAAACACATCTGCTTCCTCTTATCATATACTCGCGATCAGCTTTGCTGTGATGTTCTCAGTGGGCTCTCGTCAAATTTCCCTCCTGGTGCATGAGTGGGTGCTTATCCAGGGTCAACTGTGGCAGGAAAAAAAAGACTGGGGTTGTTTTTACCATGTTGCTATCATTATTAGCTTGTATAGCTTTCTAATCTGCCAGCTCAACCTCTTAAAGTAACTTTTAGCACTTTCAGCCTTTAAACACACAACTTAGCCACCACCTGGGTTAGCATGTTAGCTGCATAGCAAACTCACAATACCAAACCAACCGCCTGGCATTACCTTCAAAATGTTGCAGAAACCACCTAGCATCCCTCTTAAAAGCATGTGGAAAACAATGTCAATCAGTTAGCAACTAATTAAAATATTGTAACAACTACCTAGCATTACCTTACCAACCACATGGAACACCATAGCAATTAATACCATGGCAACCAGCTAGCAACACCCTCGCAACCGTATAGTATCACATTAACAACAATGTGAAATATAACATCAACACCTCTAAAATACTTCTCCTGAAGAACACGTCATCCCCAAAAAGGTCTTTAAATTAAGGTTTTATTTTTTTTATAGGCATTCTCTCAGTGTGGACGTAAATGGTTCCCTGCATATACTGGAAACTTGAGGCGTAAAAAACTTGAGTCATACTGTATAAAACCGAGCCTGAGTCATATGAAACAACCTGAGTCATATAATACTGAACCTGAGTCATATAAAAACTGAATCTGAGTCACATAATACTGAACCTGAATCATATAAAACTGAACCTGAGTCATCCTGTATAAAACCGAGCCTGAGTCATATGCAACTGAACCTGGTTCATATGAAACTGAACCTGGGTCATATAAAACCAAGCCTAAGTCATATAAAATGGAATCTGAGTCATATAAAACTGAACCTGAGTCATATAAAACCGACCCTGAGTCGTATAAAACCAAATCTGAGTCATATGAAGCTGAACCTGAGTCATATAAAAACGAGCTTGAGTCATACAAAAGCAAACCTGAGTTATATTATATCAAACCGAGCCTGAGACATATCAAATCGTACCAGAGTCATATAAAACTGAGCCTGTGTCATATTGTGTACAACAGTGCCTGAGCCATATAAAACTGAACCTGAGCCATATAAAACCGAATCTGAGTCATAAAACCGAGCCTGTGTCATACTAAATAAAACAGTGCCTAAGTCATATAAAACTGAACCTGAGTCATATAAAACTGAACCTGAGTCATATAAAACCGAGCCTGAGTCATATAAAACCAAATCTGAGTCATATGAAGCTGAACTTGAGTCATATAAAAACGAGCTTGAGTCATACAAAAGCAAACCTGAGTTATATTTTATCAAACCGAGCCTGAGACATATCGAATCGTACCAGAGTCATATAAAACTGAGCCTGTGTCATATTGTGTACAACAGTGCCTGAGTCATATAAAACTGAACCTGAGCCATATAAAACCGAATCTGAGTCATAAAACCGAGCCTGTGTCATACTGAATAAAACAGTGCCTGAGTCATATAAAACTGAACCTGAGTCATATAAAACTGAACCTGAGTCATATAAAACTGAACCTGAGTCATATAAAACCGAGCCTGAGTCATATAAATCTGATCCTTTTTATATTAAACAGAGCCCGAGTCATATAAAAACTAGCTTGAGTCCTATAAAACCAAACCTGCCATATTAAACTGAACCTGAGTCGTATAAAATCGAACAGGGCCTCAGTCTTAAATAATTAAATTTGACTCATGTAAAACCCGATCCTGGCTCAAATAAAACTCAAACTTAATCTGATCATGGGAAAAAGTGCTAAATTAGCCATTCTGTCTGGGTGGGAGGGGCATTTTCTTTTCTACTGTCAGTCACAGCAGCACTAGACAAACACTCTGGTATGTGGAAGAGGACGTTTTCTTTTATACCTCATGCTGCATCAGCTGCAATTTGAAAGCAAGCACTTGGGTGACTTCACGTGTCTTCGAGGACTCACGTGTTACACGTTGTACTTGCACCACCACGTGATCTTTTTGACGAAGGGTAATATGTCCTTTGTTTTGGTGTCCTTGTGAGTTCTGTTCTCGTGAGGTTCCTCCCCGAGAACATGCTACCCAGGGTCACAAGTCTATTCTTTGTGTTCTTTAGGTGTAGTAATGATGGTTAAATAAACATAAAGATTTCCGGTCCACACAATCCGTTCCTCAGTCCTCCTCTCGAGGGATGTACATTTTTACTACTCATCATTTATTATAACATTTAAAAAATCCATGGGAGCTTCTCCAACCTTCTGAGCTACGTAATGATTTTTATCGAGTAATGCTGGAGCTAATGGTTCTAACTCTCAGAGCGGTGCATATGATGGAAGATTAATGGAAGAAAGTCATTCCAGATCTGTTTTAGTGGTTTTCACACCCACACCAGCTGAAGAGCTTCATCAATGTGCACCATGTGGACACAAGTTATGTGACTTTTGGGGTTCTTCTCGCATTTGGATTCAATACTATGCAATAGGAGTTATAAGAACCAAACCCATGACAATGCTCCTGTGCGTCCTGTCCAACCTCAGTCCTATTAAACACCTCTAAGATGGATTACATGAACCTCACCCTACATCAGTACCCGACTTGTAGGTGAATGAACTCTAACACAAATCTAGTGGAACATCTTCACCAGAAGAGTGGAGCTCATTATAACAGCGAGTGGACACTAATTGTGGAATGGGATGTTCAAAAAGTAGAAGAGGAGGAGGAGAGGAGGAGGAGAAGAATCCTGAAAGCTCATCAGGGTTACTCGCAGGTCCACGCCGTTGTGGTGTTCGTATTCAGCATCTGGCTGTTTGGTGCTTTAGATGTAAGGAGCCCAATTAAATACGGCGAGGCTTCGACACGCTGCTCGTTACCGCGCTCGCCGCCTTCACAGGGACGGACCTGCACGCTTTTCTTTTCTTCCTACGAGGATGATTAGCGCTCCGTTAATTAAAAAGAAGAAAAGAAAGGCAGAGGCGAGTGGCTGATTTGAAAAAGAGGAATAGAATAGCCTTCGTTTTATTCGAGTTTCCGAAATTGCGTAGGATACGCCGCCGTTCCTGTTTCCTCAGATTCGGGTTTGTGTTCTAGTTATAGAGCCGTGTGTATCACTGAGATGTATGGGTTTCAACAGGAAGAGCTAATGAGTGCGTGATCTGTGCTCAGTGGCGCCCCCTGAATGTGTTGAATGACTTGCAGCTTCAGTTCATTACTTTGAATATATTATTATTATTATTATTATTATTATTATTATTATTATTATTATTATTATTATTATTATTATAATTATAATTATTATTATTTATGGATAAATGTGTTATATTGGAGCTGTACATGAGATATAAAGGGATTAAAACCCATCAGCACGTGGTGGAAACTTTCATTATGAAATCAAAGCAATATGAGATCCTCCAGTTCCCATTATGGCATGATTGGAAAGAAGGCTCCTCTGATGTTCACAATAGCATCACTTAAAAGTGAGCATCTCCAGGTTATGAGATCCCTGGAATGTGAGCATCTCCAGGTTATGAGATCCCTGGAATGTGAGCGTCTCCAGGTTATGAGATCCCTGGAATGTGAGCGTCTCCAGGTTATGAGATCCCTGGAATGTGAGCATCTCCAGGTTATGAGATCCCTGGAATGTGAGCATCTCCAGGTTATGAGATCCCTGGAATGTGAGCATCTTCAGGTTATGAGATCCCTGGAATGTGAGCTTATGTTCATTATGATATCAGTAGATCATGAGCTTTATACGTTATTATTATTAGCTTTATACTTTATACGTGTGTGTGTGTGTGTGTGTGTGTGTGTGTGTGTGTGTGTGTGTGTGTGTGTGTGTGTGTGTTTGTCAGGTGGTGAACTATCTCCTGAAGAAGCTGGAGCTGAGCTACCACAGACACATCATCAGCGAGCGCTACAGCTGTGGAACACGACGCAAACTCTCCACAGCTCTGGCTCTGATCGGACAACCACAGATCCTGCTTCTGGTAACCGCATCTTCCTTCTCCTCCTCTTCCTCCTCTCCTTCTTCTACTTATCCTCCTCTTCCTTCTTCTCCTCCTATTTAGCTTCTGCTATTCCTTCTCTACCTTTTTCAGTCCTCCTCCTCCTCCTCTGCATCCTCCTTCTTCTCTTCTCCACTACTCCATTTCCAGCTCATCCTCTTTCTTCTTTTCCCCCTCTTTCTCCTCCTCTCTCTTCTTCATTTTTTTCCTTCTACTTCTATTCTTTCTCTTACCTCATCCTGCTCTCCTTTGAAACTTCTGCTATTACTTTAATCACTTTTTCTACTCCTCCTCTTCCTCTTCCTCCTCTTTTCACCACTTTTTTACACCCCCCGTTCTCTCCATCCTCTTTCATTCCTCTTATTTTATCTGTTGTTCCCCTTCTATGCCTATTTCTCTACTTTCTCCCCTTTCTTTCACCTTTATTTTTCCTTCTCCTCCTTTTTCTGTTTCTCCTTCTCACACCTCTTCCTCTCCTTCTTCTTTTTCTCTTCTTCGTCCACCTTCATTTATACTCCTCTTTGTCCTTCTCCTACTTTTTTTGCTTCATTTTCCTTCTCCTTCTCTTTATCCTTCTTCTTTCTTCCCTCCTCCTCCTCCTTCTTATCCTCTGTTCTCCTCCTCGACTGCAGTCCATTAGTCTGTTCACAGAATAATGCGGCACACATTCACAGTTTACACCAACAGCTTCTTCATTCTCCATCTGTCCATCAGCCAACACCTTCATGATCTGTGTGTGTTACGAGGAAGCTGTGATCACGCTCACCTGCTCTGTGTGCATCTCTCCCTCTCTCTCTCCTTCCCTCTCTCTCTCTCTCCCTCTCTCTCTCTCTCTCTCTCTCTCTCAGGATGAGCCGAGCTCAGGAATGGACCCTCGCTCCAAACGCCACCTCTGGAAGATCATCTCTGAGGAAGTGATGGGGAAATGCGCTGTGGTTCTCACTTCACACAGGTTCGAGCGCTGGTTCTTTTCATACCATCGAGTTTCTCAACGATCGTGATTTTATATTTTATTCATATGAAAGGTTTTTGTCCATTTATAGTTACATTTGCTGTGTTTCAGTATGGAGGAGTGTGAGGCTCTGTGCACTCGCCTCGCCATCATGGTACAAGGACAGTTCAGATGCTTAGGATCCTTACAGCACATCAAAAACAGGTCTCTCATTTACATCTCTCTCTCTCTCTCTCTCTCTCTCTCTCTCTCTCTCTCTCTCTCTCTCTCTTCTTCTGCTGCTCCTTTCTCTTCCTTCACCCCCTGCTTTTTCTTCTCTGCCTTCTTTCATTAACACCCCATCTCTCTCCGTCTTTTTGCTTCTCTTCTTTTTTTCTGCTCCTCCTCCTTTTCCTCCTTTTCCTCCTACTTCTACTGCTTCTCTTCCTCCTCTTCCTCATTCTCCTACTGCTTTTCCTCCCCTTTTTTCTTCCTCCTCTCTTTTCACTCTTCTTTCTTCTCCTGCTCCTCTTTTTCATCCTCCTCCCTGCTCTGGCTTTTTTGCCTTCTTTCATTTACCCCTCCCCTCTCTTTCTTTCGTTACCTTCTTCTGCTCCTGCTCTTCCTCTTTCTTTTAACTTCTCTTTACTCTTCTCCTACTCTTCCTCCTCATACTCCACTCCCTATTTGTTGTCCTTCTACTTCTTCTTCTCCTCCTCTTTCTCCTTCTTCTCTTTTTCCGTTTCTTCTTGTATTTCTTTCTTTCCTACTCATCCTCCTCCATCAATTTCCCCCTTTTCCATCTCTTTCTCCTCCCCATCCTTCTCCCTGTCTTCTACTCATCTACTACTCATCTTCATCCTTCTCCTCATTCTCCACCTTCACAGTTTTCACATTCTTCCCTTCCTCTCCTCTTCTTTATTTTTCTCCTCCTCTTTCTTTGCATCTATTTTAGTATTAATCGTTGTCCCTTATCGTCTCCACAGGTTTGGCAGTGGCTTCACAGTGAAGATGTACCTGACTTCGACTTCCTGTGACGTGGAGACCATCTCCACTTTCATGCATGAGCACTTCCCCAGCACCTACCTGAAGGTTAGTCAGCTGAATGAAGCTGATAGGTTTGCTGATAAAAAAAAAAAAAACAACAACAAGATACACTGTATGGCCAAAAGTGTTGGGTCACCTGACTTTTGAGAATCTGAGAAGCTAATGAAACATCTGCCCAGAAGAGGATATTATAACATTACACTGAGACTAAATGTGGAATGGGACATTCAAAAATAAGCAGATATAAATCTTATGGTCAGGTGTCCACAAACTTTTGGCCATACCATATATTTAGTGCAGAGTGTGGAGCAGATGTTCTCCTTTTTCCGAGCACAGCACTTTTTTCCCCTCTTCTTCTGTAACAAAGTGCTGATTCAGCTCCTCGAACCATTTACAATCACCAGAGAGCTGAATCGTGAGCGTGGGGTTCAGTCAGGAACACATTCTTATAAAGAACAAAAAGTGCCCTGTTTCAATAAAGAAAAAAAAAATGTACACCAGCTCATGCACTTGATCTCATTTTTTTGTATTTAATAAAAAATAAAAAAAAAAGACAATAAATAAATCATACACATCAAATACAGAATTATTATAATGATGATAAATTAACAATTTTAATTAATGATTTTAATTATTTAAATAATTTATTCATAAAAGGGTGATGATGGAGGGAGTGGGCCAGTTTTTAGATCCTGGGTGTTTCCTGGTTTAAACTCCGAATGGCCTGCAGGAAGAAGCTCCTCCTCATTCTCTCTGTGTTCGCCTTCAGGGAGCGAAAGCGTTTCCCCGAACGCAACAGAGAAAAGAGTCCATTGTTGGGATGGCTGAGGTCCTTCACAATCTTCCTGGCTCTGGTCCTGCACCGCGTGCCGTAGATGTCCTGCAGGTCATGGAGCTCGGTGTGGGTGGTACGTTCAGCTGAACGCACCACCCTCTGGAGGGCTCGCCTGTCCTGCATGGTGCTGTTCCCGAACCAGGAAGTGATGCTACCCGTCAGGACACTCTCAATGGTGCAAGTGTAAAAAGTCTTAAGCACCTGAGAGGGAAGTTTAAAGTCCCTTAAGCATCTTAGATGGTACAGACGCTGCCGGGCCTTCTTCACCAGGGTGTTAATGTGACAGGACCAAGACAGGTCCTGTGTGATGTGAACACCCAAGTACCAGGAACTGTCCACTCTTTCCACTGGAGTCCCGCAGATGTTTAGAGGTTGGTATGACCACTCCCGCTTCGTGCTGAAGTCCACGATCAACTCCTTAGTCTTGCTGACGTTTAGGAGAAGGTTGTTCTCCTGGCACCATCTCTTCAGGTTTTTAACCTCCTGTAGGTAGGCCGTCATCGTTGTTGGAGATCCGGCCCACCACAACGGTGCCATCAGCGAACTTGATGATGGTTGTGGAGTTGGAAGTGGCCACACAGTCGTACGTGTACAGTGAGTACAGCAGGGGGCTCAGAACACAACCCTGGGGAGCTCCAGTGCTGAGGGTGAGGGTGGACGAGGTGTGTTTTCCCACCCGTACAGCTTGTGGTCAGGAAGTTTGAGATCCATTAACACAGCGGCAGGCTGAGTCCCAGGACCTCCAACTTAGAGGTGAGTGTGGAGGGAATTATGGTGTTAAACGCTGAACTGTAGTCCACAAACAAAATCTTTGTGTAATTCCCGTTTCTTTGGTCCAGGTGCCTGATTGTAGTGTGGAGAAGATGTGTAATTGCGTCCTCAGTCGAACGGTTCTGACGGTACGCAAACTGTAATGGGTCCAGTGTGTCTGGTAGTGATGCAGTGATGAAGTCTGCACTTCATCACTACTGAGGTCAGAGCTACAGGGCGGTAGTCATTGAGGCAGGCGGGCTGGGGTTTCTTCGGGACAGGGACAATGGTGGACTGTTTGAAGCATGAGGGGACAACAGACTGTTCCAGAGAGAGGTTGAATATCTCAGTGAACACCGGTGCTAGCTGGTCAGCACAGGCTTTTAGAACCCGACCTGTGATGCCATCTGGTCATGCTGCCTTCCTGGTATTCACTCTCTTGAATGCCCTCCTCACGTCATGCTCCGAGATGGTGAATGTGTTTACCTCTCTGGCTCTCAGCATGCATGCTGGTTGTGCCACTAGCGCCGCTAGCGTGGTTACCTGCAGCCTTGAAACGAGCGTAAAAGGTGTTTAGCTCATCTGCCAGAGAAGCGTTCGCATTCACCATTCTGGAGGATGGTGTTTTATAGTCCGTTATTGTCCTTAGTCCCTGCCACAGGCTCCTGAAGCCACCTTGTTGGAACTGTGACTCTAGTTTCCTCCAGTAGCACCGCATTGCATCCTTCACCGCTCTGCAAACACTGTAAGACGCAGCCTTGTATTCATCCATGTCCCCGGTGGGGAGCCCCGTGTTGTAGGCAGTGGAGCGGGATCTCAGAGCGTCGCGGATGGTTTTATCCACCCACGGCTTCTGTTTGGGAAACGTTCTGATAGTGTTTTTTTGCACCGTATCATCCGTTAGTTTCCCGATGAATCCCACAACCGCTTCCGTAAACTTGTCAAAACCGCTACTCCAAGTTGTCAAAAAACGCTTTAGTGAAATCATATCGTTTGTAAAATAAATAAAAAGTTTATTAACAGCATGTGTATGAATATTACCGGAGAGGACATTTGTTGCTTAGCGTTTACCTCAACGGTTCAGGTGCAACTGAGAGAAAATAGCCGATGCAACTTGCGTTTTATTCTTTTCTTACTTCACCTATAGGTGTCGCTAATTCCCCTCTTCTCAGGTATAATATAAAGACAAATGAATTACACTGAAAATATATATACTGTATAATGAACTATTTTACAGTAAAAAAGTATTTTGGCACCATTCAAAATAAATCCATTTTCTTTGTTACACTGGCATCGGCTTCACTCCATGCCCCTTTTACACTTCCTGGTCATGATATCACCCTGCCGGTAAAGGTCCGCGTCCAATTTTTGACTGATCACACACATCATTTCAGGGGACCAGGGTTACATAAGTAACCTAGAGATGATTTTTCTCAGGAACTGTTAACATTTAAAGTTAGGTAGGGCATTTTCAGCTGTGAGTCAGCTGTGAGGCTAGGTCGGGTGAAGAGGGGCAAACCAGACATAGTCTCAGATAAATTATTGTAGGAATCTTATTTTTCATGATATCTTCATTCAATTTAAAATATAAACTATTGAGACATGTGGCTTTTAACGCGTTACTTTTCTGGATTGCTCCATTGAAGAAATGAAGAAATAAGAGGTTCAAAGTTCAGGAAATTTATATTCACAGTACTTCATCTAAAACTTTCTATAACTTATTATCTTTATTAGCAATTAACTTTAAATATTGAACAGTAAAGTGAAAGTGTCTTTTATCAAAGAAATTAAAATGTGTATGTAGTCCACTTTTATCAGGAACTGTTAAAATGTAAATGTAGGTAGGGCATTTTCAGCTGTGAGTCCCAAAAGCTGTGGCGAAGACTTAATTAATAGAAAATACTTTATTTGTCAACCATACAATACAGCACAGTGAAATTCTTCTTCGCATATCTCAGCATGCTCAGAACTGTTTAGTAGCACAAGAAGAAACTACACAATATTAAATAAATAATTTATATAAAATTATAACCTTAAATCATGACCTTAAATAACACTGATGACCTTTCCCCTTAAGTCTAATAGTTACACTAAAACCCTTTATATGTGCTCACACGATTTATAAAGCTGTAGTAGATCATATCCGCATAGTCATGTGACTCGTCACAGCATCAGAAGAGACGAGAACACAAGGAGAGTTTCACATTAGACAGAGGGTTACATTAGAGCAAATGAACCAATCAGATCAGTCCACAGCTTCAAATCATCCAATCAGGTGTGAGTGAGAGCTGCTTTTCTACTGAACACACGAGTTGATTTCCTCACTATCACTGTGTCTGAACAGGAACGATGATCTCACTCTTTGTGGCGCTTTACTCTCTGCTTTGTCTCTGCACAGCTGGTGAGAACATTTTCAAATCTTTCATTTCAAATAGTAATATTACATATTTACCTCATTTACTGACATCATTAACCATTAAATATCACACACTTTTTACAGTAAAAACATCTGACATCAAGGAGCTTCACGTGAGAACAGTAAAGAGTGGAGAAGATGTAACTATAGCGTGTGATCTCAGTCTGATCACAGACAAAAGTAAAGTAGTCTGGTACAGACAGAGTTTTGGAAAAGTCCCTCAGATGTTTGCAAAATATTACGGGACAAATACTGCCACATTTGTTGATGGATTTAATGATATTCGCTTTAATTTTACTATAAATGAGCATCAGTTTGATCTCAACATTACGAACCTGAGAGAAGATGATGGAGGAGAATATTTCTGTGGAGAAATGGAGTTAACTACAATAAAGTTCACATCTGGAGCACGTCTGCAATTTGAAGGTAAACAGTTTGACTCTGATAAGCTGCTAATTCCAGATCAACACTTTAACCAGTATTATGTGTACATATGCAGTAAATGTTGAGGATTTCACTTTATTCATATTTACTATCATTTCTGTTCATCTGCTGCTTTTCTAATTGATTTATAAAGATAAAGAGATGAAACTCTGTCCTTCACCTGGAGCAGAAATCAAGATCACAGGTTCTGATCCACACCAGGGTTCATACAGCAACAATAGTAAGAGTCTTTCATAAAATAATTGTATTTCTTATTTCAAATTTTCTATTCTATAAACATTTAATTGTAATAAAAAAAAAATGTTTAGTGTTCAGTGAACTCCATTATATATTTCAGCTCCTGAAATGTTTTAATAGAATGTTATTTCTCCATCCAGATTCCAGTTGTACTGATCAGATGCATGTGCTCTTCTTGCTCTCTATTGTTAGAGTTGGAGTTCTTGCCTTCATGATTATTGATAGATAGATAGATAGATAGATAGATAGATAGATAGATAGATAGATAGATAGATAGATAGAGTAAATAATACTTGACTTTAAACCATTTGACTTTAATAAATATCCTGGAAGCCTCAGAGACATGACCTCCACACAGGCCATTATAATAATCGAGCAACTTTTCATTTACACACACTGATTTATAACTTTTGATCTTCATATCCTTTTTTACACAGTATACTTTATTTACAGAAGTTAATATACACAATGTCTCATGTGAAAGAGTAGCAGAGCGAAGACCAGTCTAACCCTTTCTCTCTGCAGGTCTTCATCAACTTCGCTACGGCAAAAGACAAGGGAGACGCGCAGGACGACGCTCAGGACGATGCGCAGGACGACGTGAGGGACGACGTGCAGGATGACGCCTAGGCCCACTGTAAGGACCGCCCTTACAGGGGCATGAAGTGAAATGAACCATCAGGGAACTCTCGAAGATCCTGCAGTTTCTGAATCTTATTTAAATAAAAAGTCATTACATTTTTTTCTTCAAATACTGAATTATATAAGACACTTTGTCAGGACTGACTAATATACACACACACACACACACACACACACACACACACACACACACACACACACACACACAGTAAACCTAAATTATATAAATGTATATCAATATTGATCTTTTTTCCTCGAATCTGTTCAGTGTATGTGATTCGATTGTCCGTTACCTCGATAGTTTTATTAACTTGTCTATGCAAAATTCTATAAATCGTCCGTATTCATTATAATATACAATTATATAAGTGTTTCTCTTTCATTTCCCTACTATAAAGGCCAAGTGGATTTACAATTAAGATCTATGAAGATTAATAAGCACTCGCAACACTTTATAACACTTTGTAAGGCATTATGAATATTGTTTCCTATTAAAAGAAAATTGTGCATTGGAATCCATACAGTGGTGAAATCTATTATTCATTACGAGTTGTTGTTATGCAGGACGTAACTCGTCGTAACACGTCGTAACACGTCGCTGCTGTTTTGCACTGCACACATTATAATTCGTTATAAACTCTGCCATATGTTTTCTTTTGAATGCACCAGAATTTGATTAAATTGGGTGTAAAATATTTCGAATCATTCCTGAGTGGTATTTGTGTAGAGTTTTACATACAGGGAAATGCATTTTAGATCATTATGATGCCATTTCATCCCACATCTCCATTTGCTGGTATAATTCTGGGAAGGTGTTCCACAAGACAAGGGTGTTAGTTAAGTCAGGTACTGATGTAGGTGAGGTGAGAAGGTCTGGGTTCACATTCATCCTTCAGTAGAAACACCTTCATGGAGCTGGCTGTGTGCACAGGGGCACTGTCATGCTGAAACAGGTTTGGGTCTCCTAGTTCAAGTAACAGGGAAATTTCATGCTACTGCCTCTAGTGGCAATTGTGTGACTACAACATTGTGGTAAAAGTTTGGAGATGAACCACATCCGGGTGGAAAAGTCCGGTGTCCCAATACTTTTGACCATACAATCTACGATATCCTGTATGATGCCATAACCTACATAGAAGACTTATAAGTGATATTTCTGAGCTGTAAGTACATTGGGACATTTTTTTTTAGACGTGTACATGAAGCTTTAGAGCCCCAAAGATTTCTAAATAATTTTATTAATATTTCTGCCATCATTTATTTATTTAAAAAAAAAAAAAAAACACAATCAAATAAAGACTCTCAAAGTGCTGATATGATACAGGATATTCTGGAATTATGAAAGCTACTCGCTGTCTAATGCATCACATCAGGCTTATAATACATAATAAACACAGTATAACTATATCCAGAACACCTCACTTCATTCATTCATTCATTTCAAGATTCTTATATAAAATATAAACTTAATAAAATGACAAATACCAAATAAACCCTTATTGAAACTTATAATGTTTATAATAATTAAATGTATTCAATATGTCAACATTTTTACTGTATTGTGTATAAATATCTACATTTTAATTAATGCTAATATAAATGAACCCCATCCCCCCATTAGTACAAGTATATATATATATTGTTATTCTTTCAGCTTCTTCCATTAGGGGGCGCCACAGCGGACCATCCGTCTCCATCCCCTCTTGTCCTCTACATCTGCCTCTGTCACACCAACTACCTGCATGTCTTCCTTCACCACATCCATAATCCTCCTTCTTGGTCTTCCTCTTTTCCTCCTTCCTGGTGACTCCATCCTCAGCATTCTCCTACTGATATACCTCATGTATCTCTTCTGCACATGTCCAAACCAACTCAATCTCACCTCCCTCACATTGTCTCCAAAACGTCCTACATGCGCTGTCCCTTTAATAAACTCATTTCTATTCCTGTCCATCGTCATCACTCCCAACGAACATCTCAACATCTTCAGCTCTGCTACCTCCAGCTCCACCTCCTGTCTTTTACTCAATGCCACTGTCTCTAATCCAACAACATCTCAGGTCTCACCACAGTCCTATAAACTTTCCCTTTCCCTCTCACAGATACTCTTCTATCACATGGGTTATAATTAACCTTAAATATTCAAATGAAGTTTAAGAATTAATGCTAACGGAATTAATGTTACAATTATTTGGTCTGTTCGTCCACAAAACAGTATAATCTTGTATTAATTCTACAGAAGATTTATCTCACCGGCCAAGAAAGACACGACCCCCTTTACTTTATACCGTACAAGTAATTTAGCATGTAGCAAGATCAAAGACAATTGCTTATGAAGAACCCGGGGTTTAATGAATGAGACCTGATCATTGTGTGATTGATATGCAGATGTTAAAGGTTGAATAGAAATCTATCTGATACACAAAATGATCCTACACAGACTTTACAATATATATTAATGCGTTATAGATGACATGGATGTGTTATGAATGTGTTGTACAGGTGTTATCGAGGTCTTATAGATGAGCTATGGATGATTTATGAATGTGTAATGAACTTGAGTTATGAAGGCATTATGGACGTGTTATGGATGTGTTATGAATGTGTTATAAAGGTGTTATGAAGGTCTTATAGATGAGCTATGGATGATTTATGAATGTGTAATGAGCTTGAGTTATGAAGGCATTATGGACGTGTTATGGATGTGTTATGAATGTGTTATAAAGGTGTTATGAAGGTCTTATAGATGAGCTACGGATTATTTATGAATGTGTAATGAACTTGAGTTATGAAGGCATTATGGACGTGTTATGGATGTGTTATGAATGTGTTATAAAGGTGTTATGAAGGTCTTATAGATGAGCTACGGATGATTTATGAATGTGTAATGAACTTGAGTTATGAAGGCATTATGGATGTGTTATGAATGCATTATGGATGTTTTATGGATGAGTAATGGATTTGTTATAGATGAATAATACATACGGAAAGGAGGACACATGGATGTGTTATGGCTGCCTTACGGATGTGTTCTGAATGAGTAATGGATGCATTATGAGTGCATTATAAATGGCTTACTTGTGCGTCATGGATGCATTATGAATGTGTTATAAATGCGGTATGGATGTGTTATGCTTGAGTTCCGAATGCAATATCAATGCATTATGGATGACCTACGGGTGTATTATGAATGCATTATGAATATGTTATGAATGAGTTATGAATAAGCTATGAATGCATCACGGATGCGATGCGGTTGCGGTAACGATGTGTTACGGATTTGTTATGGACTGTGGTCTGGTGATTCCAGATTCCATACACACACACACACACACACACACACACACACACACACACACACACACACACACAGGAGCGTAGTGGTGGTGTTGATCTTCAGCGCAGTATTGAATATGTATGCACAGCGAGCCTCTCATCCTTTTAAACTGCTGGCAGCGTCGCCGCGGCGCAGACCCACTCCTGGGCTCGGTATAAATCACAAGAGCATTTTGGCTGCGAGATATAAATGATTCTTCAACGTCTGCACATCTTCGCTCTCATTAATATTTTCCTCTCAAGGCTCGTCTCTCACCTACTGAATATTTCATCAGCTCTTTCTTCAGAGCGCCCAAAGGCACAGACTTCTATTTCTTTCTTTCTTTTTTCTCTCTTTCCCTCTTTTTTTTTCTTCACCTTTTTTAACCAAAAAAATGAGCAACTAATTTTTGCAAGAAAGTCATTTATTTTTTTAAAACACATTTGCCGATTGCTGGATTTGATTGTGAGCGAGAAATACGGCGCTTCCCATCAGAGCGCAGGGAGAAAATTCTCTTTATAACGTCACACTGAGGTTTGGTGAAGCTTCGAATTGAGCAGAAAGAAACAACATCACGGTTCAATTCCACATGACTTCCGTTACAGACGTCTGAGATTTTAAATGATAAGCAACATAAAATCAAACATTCTGTACATTTATTACTAAATAAAGGATGAAGAGCAGGAGGAGGAGGAGAAGAAGGAGGAGGAGGAGGAGGAGGAGGAGGACTAAGAGCAGGATGAAGAAGAGGAGAAAACTCTGGTGGTGGAAGAGAATGAGGACGAGGATGAAGGAAATTAAGTTAAAGAAAAAGAGGACGACAATAAATGAGCATAATGATGATGATGATGATGATGATGATGATGATGATAAGGAGAAGCAGAAGGAGAATGAAGAAAAGTTAAAGAAAAATTTAGAAAAGGAGATGAATGAGGATGATGATGAGGAAAAGAAAAGGAAAAAATAAGAAGGATGATAAAAAAGAGGAAAAGGAGGAGAGTGAAGAGAAGGAGAAGGGGGTGGTGATGGTAATGAACGTAAGGGTGATCAGGTAGAGGAGAAGGAGGAAGATAAGGATGATGGTAAGAAGGAGAAGAAGGTGGTAGATGATGATGATAAGAAGAAGCAGGTGGTGGAGGATGAGGTAGATGATGGTGATGAGGAGGAGGAAAAATTAAATGAAGATATAGAGGAGAAGGAATGAGGATGATGATGAGGAGGTAGATGAACATGATAAGAAGAAGGAGGTGGTGGAGGAGGAAGTAGATGATGAGGATGTGAGGAAGGTAGTAGATGCTGATGATGATAAGAAGAAGAAGGTGGTGTAGGAAAAAGTAGATGATGATGAGAAGGAGGAGGATTTAAAGGAGGAAAAGTGAATGAAGATATAGAGCAGGAGGTTGAAAAACAATAAATGAGGATGGTGAGGAGAAGTAGAAAGAGGAGGTAGATGAAGATAAGAAGAATGAAGTGTTGGAGAAGGAGGTAGATGATGATGAGGATGATGATGAGGAGGAGAAGGAGGAAAAAGAATGCAGTGTATAGAAGTGAAGGTGGGCAGTTATGGTGATGCGGAGGTGGAGGAGGAAAAAGTGAGAAAAAGATGCAAAGGATGAGAATGAAGATAATGAAGAGGATAAGGAGGAGGAGGAGGAGGAGAAAAATGAGAATGAATAGGATGAAAATAAGGAAAATAAAGAAAAGAAGGTAAAGAAGGATGATGAGGACGATGATGTGAAGAAGGAGGAAACTGATCATGGGGTGTAGAAGAGTGAGAATAATTAGGGTTACTATGGAATTGGAGGGAGATGAAGGTGGGTAGTGATGGTGATGACCCTTAAAAGAACCTGGAGGAGAAGGACGATGATGATGATGATGATGATGATGATGATGATGATGACGATCATCATCATCTGCCAGTTAGGCTTGAATTTTTATTTTATCTGATTGTAGCTCGAATTAAAAAAAGTAAATTTGTGATTTAATAATTTTTCAGTGTTTCCAATATGAATGAAATGACCCCCCCATCCCCCCTCCCCATGGTCTGTATTTTCCTGAGTATGATTTCCATGTAGCTGAGGTGCTCTGGCCACGTTTTACCCATCAGCCCGTTCTCTATGAAGATTAATAATGCGTGTCAGACAAGTCGTGATCGCATCATCAGCGTCGCTATGAACATTCGCAGGTCAGTTATCCGACTGAGCAGCTTTAATGGGATTCTATCCAACCTGTTAAACAAAGCAAAACAAGTTCCCATATCATTTCAGGAGAAAGAGTGAAATATAAAACGACCGACTAGCTATCATTCACACACACACACACACACACACACACACACACACACGCGACCGAATAGCTATCACACACACACACACACACACACACACACACACACGACCGAATAGCTATCACACACACACACACACACACACACACACACACACACACACACACACGAACAAATAGCTAATGAATGGTACATCTACTCTTCCTATTTTTCTTTCTTTTTCCTTCTCTCTCACTTCACACACACACACACACAGACACAGACACATAAAAGACAAGGACCCTTGAAAGCCAACAAAAGAGAAAGCCCTTCCATATTACCACCGCTCAATACTGCCAAAGCCATTTAGCCGAGGTTCCGTCTGTCTCCCTACCCCCTCACACACACACACACACACACACACACACACACACACACACACACACACACACACACACACACATACACACACACATCTCTTCATTGCTGAAAGTGTGTGTGTGTGTGTGTGTGTGTGCGTGTGTGTGTGTGTTGTGTGTGTGACCGGGGACCTGTTTTATGCACAGCACACACAAACGCGCAAACAAAACCCACACTCACACACACACACACACACACACACACACACACACACACACACACACACAGTCTATCCAAAAGTATTGGGTGTTTTTTATCCAAACCGTTACCACAAAGCTGCAGACACACTCGTCTTTGGGTGTAGCAGCAAAACATTTTTCCTTTAACTAGACAACACAAACCTGATTAAACAAACAAACAAACAAACAAACAAACAAACAAACAAACAAACAAACAAACAGACAAACAAATTAAATCTGTCAGTCTGTTTTCTGTCTGCGTGCCTTCAAACCTATTTGTATATCTCTGTATTTGTCTCTTCAAGTCTCTCTCTCTCTCCTCTCTCTCTCTCTCTCTCTCCCCCCTATTCTCCCCTCTTTCTGTATGTCTGTCTTACTCTCTTTTATTGTCTGCTCCCTCTATGTCTCTCCCCCTCTTTCTTTCTGTCCGTCTATGTGCCTCTGTCTCATTCTCTTCCTCTTTCTTTCTGCCTTTATGTCTCTGTTACTTGCTCTCCCTCTTTCTGTCTGCCTCTATTTATCTCTCTCGACCTCCCTTTTTCCCTATCCCACTTTTTATGCCTCTATTCGTCTTTTTCTGTCAGTCCCTCTCTCTCTTTCTCCCTCTTTCTATCTATAACTCCATCTCTATCTTTCAATACAATTCAAAACTAAAAGTTTGCTTTATTGCTATTACAAATATGGACATTCGTGTCGCCAAAGTAAAGAAAATCCAGACACATAACAGAAATAACAGCCGTAAATAATAAACTACAACAAAAATAGAAATAAAATAAAGACTACAGAGTTAATTTTTTTTTTATAGTAAATAACTAAAAAGCAAAGTAAATGTATGTGTGTGTGTGTGTGTGTGTGTGTGTGTGTGTGTGTGTGTTGCACACACTAGACACTCCATATGTTTCTCATATTCATTCATTTATATAATAGAATCCTCACCCAATCAGCGAAGAGCATAAAAACTTGAGAGAACCAATCATATGTACGGAGTTAAACCCCGCCTACTTCCGCTTCTTACTGGCGGGAGCTGCAAACCAGGAAGCGACTGCACTGCCTGACGAGATAAACAAACAAACAAACAAGAGAGTTTCTGCTCTTTCTCTTTATTATTAATATTGTAATACAACATGAATCCTGATCCTGCAGCAGAATCAGATAAAGGGAAGTGGAGTAAAACCCGGGAGGCCATGGCTCATTTCCGGAACTTGCTTTTGTGCTCTAAATGGTAAGTTTTTTCAGATAGCAACGCTATTGTGGGCTTGGGCTCTGTCCCAATTCTCTTCATGTTCACTCCAGAAGTGCACAGAATAGGGTATGACGTAATGGCTGCTAGCGCGTATATAGGGCGCTTAATAGTGGAATGGTGATGTATTTGAGATTTGGCCCTGATCAAACTGTTTTAAAAGAAACTAAATGTTATTTATGTGACTAAGTTTCTAAAAAAAATGTTTTTTGTTTAATTGGGTTTTTCCTCTGCATATAAGTTACGTATAATAATAAATGCTTATTCTTGACGTAGCAGATGTTTTAAATCAACTTGTTGTATGTATAAATGTGTTTATTTATTTTATTTATTATAATTTTGACATTTTCCTAGATGTAGATGATGAAGAGCAAAACATTTGACATTAAAGCCTCATTTAGAAGCTGTGTAAATCCTGTAAATAATAAATATTTTACTTTCTGTTTACTTTATTTATTAAAATGTGTTTTTGGATTTGTTCGCACTAAAATATGTTTTTTCGTGATTCTGGTAGCTCGAACATCCTGAGTGAGCCGGTGTGTCTGGGAGTCTGTGAGCATCTTCTGTGCAGGTGGGTTCATCAGCGAAAAAGAAACATCTCTCTTCTTCAGATGGAGAAGTCTGTCTCCCTGTAGATTTGCTGGATGATCAGTAACTCAATGCATTAACAATACAACCACCACAAGCCCACTCCACACCCTGTAACAACCGAACCAACCCCACATCACATCACAGCACAACTGCCCACACAATCAATAAATCTGCTCATGTTGTGTGTTTGAATCGATTTAGGTCTGTATTACAGCCGATTCTATTCCTACTATCTTGCACCTCAAATTACAGCATGTTGGCTCTGACCTTCCACCATGGTACAACCAGCTCTACACCATGTTACATCCTCCTACCATTTTACATCCTCATACCATTTTACATCCTCATACCATTTTACAACCAGCTGTACATCATGGTAGGAATTTCTACCATGTTGCAACCTCCTACCATGGTGCAAGCAGCCATCCACCATGGTACAACCTCATACTATAATCCAACCATCTGTACGTCATGTTACAACCAGCTGTACACCATGTTACAATCTCCTACCATGTTACATCCTCCTACCATGTTACAAATAGCTGTACACCATGTTACAATCTCCTACCATGTTACATCCTCCTACCATGTTACATCCTCCAACCATGTTACAAATAGCTGTACACCATGTTACAATCTCCTACCATGTTACATCCTCCTACCATGTTACAAATAGCTGTACACCATGTTACATCCTCCTACCATGTTACAAATAGCTGTACACCATGTTACAATCTCCTACCATGTTACATCCTCCTACCATGTTACAAATAGCTGTACACCATGTTACAACCTCCTACCATGTTACATCCTCCTACCATGTTACAAATAGCTGTACACCATGTTACAATCTCCTACCATGTTACAAATAGCTGTACACCATGTTACAACCTCCTACCATGGTACAACCATTTGTACATTGTGTTACATCTAGCCATACACCATGTTAAAACCAGCTGTGCACCATGTTGCAACCTGCTACCATAATTCAACCAGCTGTACATAATGTTACAACCAGCGATACACCATGGTAAAACCAGCTGTGCACCATGTTACAACCTCCTACCATGTTACAAACAGCCTTACACCATGTTACAACCGGTATTCATCAGTTAGGTGTGTGTGTGTTTGTGTGTGTGTGTGTGTGTGTTGTTCCAGGTCTTGTGCAGGTCCGCGTGTGGGAGACGGCTGCAGTGTGTGTCTCAGTCCCTCCTGGGTGAAAGACGTCCACATTAACAGACAGATCAGTAACATCACACAGCTCTTCCTTCAGCTAGAGGCAGTGCTCTGTCCAGCCGAGTGTTCAGGTAAAACTTCACCACACACACACACACACACACCCTGCATTTCACATCCAGCATGTCACGCTCCTCCCCCAACGTGTCACACTCCTCCTCTTCGTGTTGCACAGAACCTCGTGATCTTTGAGAATTTGAGATTTTGAGGGGATTAAATCATTATAACGATTTTAATGTGCTTTTTTTCTCACTTTAATTTCTAGTCCCTATTAAGGAGAAGTTCCACAGGATTTTGTGGAGTTATCATGCTCAATCACAGTTAGGTAGTGTTTATTACACATTATAATCATTATATAAATCATCAGAGGGACAGACATACACTGTATCACCAAAAGGTTTGTGGACACCTGCCCATGAGATTGTTATGTTCTTCTAATTTAACTTCCTATTCCATATTCATTCCCCATGATTGGTTATAATAACCTCTACTCTCTTCTGAGAAGAAGTTCCACTGGATTTTGTGGAAACTTTGTACTCATTCAGAGACAAAGTAAAGTCAGGTACTGTTGGAGGTCAGGAGGTGAGGAGGTCTGGGGTGCAGTCATCACATTCATCCCAATTGTGTTAATTAGTTTTAAAGCTCTATAGCAGGAGATCTTTTACATCTTTCAAATCATGTGAAGCATATCTTCATGGAGCTGTCATGCTACCAGATGCATCCAATAACATCTCAAGGTTTCTTCCTCATTCATCTGAGGAATTTTTTATAGAATTCTGAAATTCTGTAAAGCTGCTTTGAGATTTATTGGAAAAAGTGCATGTTTGTGGAAGATGTTTGTGAAAGAACCGCATATACGTAGGTGGAAAAGGCGGGTGTGCCAATACTTTTGGACAAACCAAAAAATCCTGTGTTTGATAGTCAACCATTTTTTTTTTCTGGCTCATCCCAATCCAAAATAGCCGACGTGGTCAGACGGAGGACATGAAGTGTTTGGATGTGATCTGCTTCTTCATCATTGATTGTTTGGCTGTTTTGCATTTCAGCGCCTCCTCCCGATCCTTCAGCTCCCTCTGCGGAACCCTGCGTCCTCGCTAAGAAGAAGAACTTCAAGATCTGGTTCAGCCCGAAGAGCCGTAAAGTGCGCTGCCGCGTGGACACCCCGGAAGACTCAAACCCGTCTGTCCCGATGCGCTCAGACTCCAGCGCACTATCCGTCTTCAACTTCACCTCCTCCTCGCAGGACTCAGGCTCCTCCACACCTCCCAGAACGAGAAGTGGCTCCGAGCAGAAGAAAAAGAAGACAAAAGGACGTAAGAAACGCAAGAACGTCGTTAGGAAATTCAGGTTTCAGAGCAAGGCGAAGAGGATGAGGCTGGAGGCCGTGAACCAGCAGTGGGGGTTTGGGAAAGATGATGCTCTTGAGATGGAGGACGGGAATGATTTGGAGAACCAGAGTGAGGTGAGGAGCGGTAAAAGAGTGTCCTTTCAATGTCCAAGCAGCAGCACTGAACAGGACGAGGAGGTTCCTCAGGCTGAGAACCAAGTTCTCAATCTGACAATGTCAACGAGGAGTATCTTGAAGGACGGGACGGAAATGACACCCGAGATCCAACGTTCTCCTCCGAAAAGATCCAACCCACATGCAGAAAGCTTGCAGAGCACTCCAAAGCGCCCCAGATTATCTCCAGGCCAGAGCATGAGAAGGAAGAGAAGATCGGCTTTATCTCCATCTTTATCTTCAGACATACATTTAGGCGTTTCTGAAAGATCTCCAAAGGAAAGTCCAGGAAGGACTTCTGTCACTGGGAGGAGCCAGACAAGCCCCGCCCACATGAAGAGGAACCATAAAGGAGAGACACCCCTGCATCTTGCCGCCATTAAGGTCCAGGCTTGAAATTTTTCTAAATTCTTTGAGTAAATTTAAGGATAATTTGGGATCTGGAGAAATCTGGGAATCTCTGAAATGATGAATGATGGTGTGATGTGCAGGGGGACGTGGAGATGACGAGAGAACTCCTGCAGCAGGGAGCCGACCCCAACCTAAAGGACCATGCTGGCTGGACACCACTGGTCTGTACCATCTCTCTCACTGTCAATTACTCACTCATCCACTCAATCACTCACATCCCCTCACTTACTCACTCACACACTCACACACTCTCCCACACACTCACAGTCGCCACGGCTGCTCATCAGGGATAAATGCACACCATCCACCTTGACTGTTGATTTCTGTAAAGCTGCTTTGAGACAATGTCTATTGTGAAAAGCGCTATAGAAATATACTTGACTTGATTTGACTCATCCACTCACTCACTCCCACATTCACTCACTCTCACATTCATGCACTTTCTCACTCACACACTCTCCCATATTCACTCAATCACTCACATCCACTCACTTACTCACTCACACACTCACACACTCCCACACACTCACAGTCGCCACGGCTGCTCATCAGGGATAAATGCACACCATCCACCTTGACTGTTGATTTCTGTAAAGCTGCTTTGAGACAATGTCTATTGTGAAAAGCGCAATACAAATAAACTTGACTTGATTTGACTCACTCACTCACTCACTCACTCACTCACTCACTCACTCACTTACACACTTACACATCCACTCACTCACTCACTCACTCACTTACACACTTACACATCCACTCACTCACTTACACACTTACACATCCACTCACTCACTCCCACATTCACTCACTCTCACATTCATGCACTTTCTTACTCACACACTCTCCCATATTCACTCACTCACTCACATTCACTCACTCACTCACTCACTCACTCCCACTCCCACATGCACTCACTCACTCACTCACTCACTCACTCACTCACTCACACTCCCACATGCACTCACTCACTCACTCACTCTCCCACATTCTCTCTCTCACTAACTCACTCACTCACTCACTCACTCTCCCACATTCTCTCTCTCACTCACTCACTCACTCACTCACACATTCATCCACTCACTCACAAATCCACTCTCTCACTCACTCTTCCACATTCACTCACTCTCCCACATTCACTCACACACACTCAATTACTCACTCACTCCCACATTCACTCACATTCACTCCCACATTCACTCACATTTACTCCCACATTCACTCCCACATTCACTCACTTACTTACTCACTTACTCCCACATTCACTATCATTCACTCCCACATTCATTTACATTCACTCACTCACATTCACTCCCACATTCACTTATTCACTCTCTCCCACATTCACTCACTCGCTCACTCTCTCCTACATTCACTCCCACATCCACTCACTCTTTTCCACATTTACTTACATTCACTTACTCACTCACTCAGTTACATTCGCACATTCAGACACATTTACTCTCACTCACTCACTCACTTACTCACTCACTCACTCACTCTCACATTCACTCCCTTACACATTCACTCACTCACTCACTCACGCTCTAATTTTCTCACTTTTTCACTCATTCACTCACTCGGTCACTCACTTGAACTTACTAATCTGTCAGACATGTTTGTAAGGAGTTCCGTTCTCATCTTTTTAAGGCGAGCAGCTCCGCCTCAGTCACTTGATATCGATACGTGGTGACGTCGTTTATTATTCACGCACATTCACGTGTTTAATAAATATAAGTCTATGTGCACTTTACATACAACACACTGACCTCGCCCTTCTGCTTTGCATGTCTGTCCTTGTTATGAAAGATGTCACCATAAAATTGTGTTCAAGTAAATGGATACTCTGAGGAACACACACACACACACACGCCACACACACACTCTTAATTTTGCAGTCTCTCATCTGCTGTAAACAAGACTACTCACTGATACGGTCTAATGGGCAGAAAGAAAATCATGAACTGCCTCCCCTAGAGACACACACACACACACACACACATACACACACACACACACACACACAGACTCCTTCCTTTTAGTTTATTTCGTGAGATGGTCTCATGTAGCAGCACGCTTTTTATTTCACATTTTATACTTTATCTAGGGTTGCCAGGTTTAAAAAAATTATGCAAATATAAAATGCGTCTGTTTGGGACATTAGGGAAATAAGAGAGGAATCATTATTTGCTTTTATTACGGCATCAAGTCTTTGCGCGCAAGTCTCAAGTAACTCATCTAGACTTTTGCAATTTTATCACACTTTGCAAAAAAAAAAAAAAAAATTTTACTTCAAATTGCGAGGGGGGGTCTCTGGTGTATGACTTTTTTTTTTTAATTCATTCCATAGGTTTATGTTAAAATATGAAATACCTCTTTATTTTAAGCTTTTTGACAGAATACAGAAGTGTTTGTGGCAGAATATCTTTTGGAGCTGTTCATTTTTCCAGCTATCGTGAAAAATGCCCCTGGTCTAGCTGAAGAGAAGCAGCCTCAAGGCATAATACTACCCCCACCATGCTTCACTGTCGGGAGATGTTAAAGTGCTTTATATGTGTCACGTGTAATTTACAGCACAGTGACTTTTTTTTTCTTCACATATACTATTGATATTAGGAGCACAGAGGGTTAGAGGCCCTGTTTAATGACAGCTTGGCAGTACAGGGAGTGAACCCCAGAGCCTTAAATACAGAATGATATTTTTTTTATGATGCTTTGTATTGTGCCAAACATGCCTTATAGAGTTATGAATCTTAAGACGCATTTCAGACTTGCCGGCCTCTTCTTCTTTCCATCCCACCCCACAGCCCAGAGTTGTGCAGAATAAAGATGGTAGTCACATGTAAGGCAAGACTAGTACTAGTGCTAACTTTATCTCCTCATCTTCTCATCAACTTTGGAGGGTCCTCCTGATCTACATTTTCTTCACTTATTGATAATGACAGTGTTTCATGGTACATTCAGTGCCTTTGACATTCCTTTCTACACCTCTCCTTATTGGTACCCAGGGTTGCAAAATCTCTGGAATTTCCCAGACTGCAAACGTTCCATGGAAATTAACGGGAATAAACTGGGAATTTATGAAATTGCAGGTTGGCCTCTAACAGGGAGCTTAAATGTAGTAAGGCAGGGAGGTGGTAGCTCAGTGGTTAAGGCATTGGGCTTTGAATCAGAAGATCACAGGTTCAAATCCCACCACCACCTACCTGCCACTGCTGGGTCCTTGAGCAAAGCCCTAAAACCCTCCCCTGCACAGTTGTAAGTCGCTCTGGATAAGGGCGTCTGCCAAATGCCGCAAATGTAAATGTAGTAAAAAAAAAATCTTGCAGGATAATGTTGGGTAAAAAAAAAAACAGATTGAATGCAATTTCAATTGAATTTCTACCTGCACGTTCATCACATGCACACAGCACACTTACTGCAGGGATGCTGAGGCCACGCCCCCTACATTCACTGCATTCCTCAATCACATAACGCACACAATTTCTCGCATCCTGCACACAAAATAATGTCAAAATGTCTTTTAGCAAGTATTCACGTAAATCACAAATATTACATTGTATGTTTAAAACTTAAACGGTAAAAACTGCTGTGTAAGCTATTCTGCTACAAAATGAAATTAAATTTAGTGGAAAAAATATTTTTCTTTATTTTATTAGTATTTTTTAAGTCTGTATTCGTGTATCAGCTTATGACCAAAGAATTTGTTAATTATATTTGTATATAATTTAAAAGTTCTAATTAGTTCTCATAAATTCCCATAAATTCGTATAAAATTCTGGTAAATTTCCAACTTGTCCGAAATTCCCAGGTGAAGTTTCCCCCTAGAAAGTTTTTGGCAAGTTTCTGTAAATTTACACAAACAATATGAAATGGCTGCATCCATCACAGGCACTGTGCATTGTCCGGTTCCCGGCTCCTCCCACTCCCAAGCTCCTCCCCCAAGTCCCTCTTCCAGTCTTCACTTCCTCAAGCATGGGGCAGCGGGAGTCCTGCACCAGTGGACATATTTCAACGCATCTCATTACTATAGGTGCACCAGGAACTCTGTGAACTCTAAATGGGTTTAGCAAGACATCCAAGACAACATCTACAAAGACAAAGGAACATCTGGCTTATACTGTGTGGGGCCAAAAGTATTGGGACACCCCACTTTTCCACCATGTGGTTCTTCCCTGAACTGTTCCCACTAAGGACGTCTTTGGATACAGGAAATTTCTCCTTCACGTGAACTAGGGACCCAAACTTGTTCCAGCGTGACAATGCCCCTGTTCACAGAAAACAGCTTCATGAAGATCTGCTTTAAATGGGTTCTCCAAAGATCTCCTGCTATAGAGCTCCGTCCTACTGATCATGGATGAACCCCCAGCCCTCCTCACCTCACCTACATCAGCACCTGAGTCTCCTAACATCCTTGTGGCTAAACTGCACAGTTTCATGAAGACGTATATGATTAATACAGAGACGGCTATGACGTAATGAACATGTAAACAAAGATCCCTTTGCTCTCTCATAGTTACGCTGCGGTAAAGCGTCTCTGCGTTATCCGCAATTCCACACATTATTAGGTTTAAATTTGCATCTGCCTCAGAAACGACTTTACTCCCTGGCTTCTGATTGAACTCGCCCTCGGCTCAGCCGACTGTCTACTGCTCATCGTTATTTATTTGTTTATTTATTTATTCATTGCCTTGTGTTTGAAGCTGGAACAAACAGCGTCGCTCTGGTATTATAATCTGGATCTCGGGCCCCCGGGGGAGAGGCGTTTGGTGTTAATGATGCGTTTAATTTGAGTTTAATAGCAAATAGCTCACACAGAGAGACACACACACACACACACACACACAAACACACACACACATATATACACACACTTTTCAAATATGGCGGCTATTATTATATTATATTATTTTATTGTGTGTGTGTGTGTGTGTGTGTGTGTGTGTGTGAGAAAAAATGCAGTCCAGTTTTAGGTGTATTGTGTGTTTGTGCACGAGCATTTGCAAGTGTGTAAGCACGTGTATGAGTATAAAAGAGACAAATGAAAAAAAAATAGAACGAGCAAGAAAGTAATATTATTTTTGCTTATGTGTGTTTATGTAAAATAATCCTTAAAATATCTGTATATATGCTTTTTAGTATCTATAGATGTGCCTGTGTGTGTGTGCGTGTGTGTGTGTGTATGTGTGTTTTGATTTTGGTCTCATTGGCGTATATTCTGCCCTCTTTCCCACAGCACGAGGCATGTAATCTGGGTCATGTGGGTGTGGTGGAGGTGCTGCTCCAGCAGGGGGCACTGATTAACACACCAGGCTATGAGAACGACTCTCCTCTCCACGACGCCGTGAGGAACGGCCACGTCGCAGTCGCCAAACTGCTGCTGGAGCACGGAGCCTCCACCACTGTCCTGTAAGCGCTTACACACACACACACACACACACACACACACACACACACACAAACTGAGAGCCGTACCCTTCACCCTGTCAGCGGTCTTATTTGTAAAAGATAAACCGATCAGTAAAATTGTGTTATGTAAAAAATGTTATATTATTATTCTGTTACATCTGATATGTAAAGTGGCCCCAGAAAGAGGGTGGGGTTTGCCTGAGCTAATTTGCATATATGTAGAGCATGTAGAATTTATCTTTCTTTCTTGTTTCTTTCTCACTTTCTCTCTCCCTCTCTCCATCTCTATGTGTTTGTGCTTCTGTCTGTGTCTGCCTCTGTCTCCGGGTGTCTGTTTTGGCATCTGTCTGTGTGTCTGCGCTTGTCTCTCTGTCTAAGCGTCTCTCTCTGTGTCTGTTTTGGCATTAGCATCTCCCTCTGACTGCACGTCCTCTCCCTGTGTCTGTTTTGGTAACTGTCTCTGTGTCTGCGTCTCTTTCTGTGTCTGTTTTGGTAACTGTCTCTGTGTCTGCGTCTCTCTCTGTGTCTGTTTTGGTAACTGTCTCTGTGTCTGCGTCTCTCTCTCTCTGTCTGTTTTGGCAACTGTCTCTGTGTCTGCGTCTCACTCTGTCTACGCTTGTCTCTCTGTGTCTGTTTTGGAATTTGCATCTCTCTCTGTCTGCACGTCTCTCTCTGTGTTTGCTTTGGCATTTGCGTCTCTCTCTGTGTCTGTTTTGGCATCTGTCTCTGTGTCTGCGTGTCTCTCTCCCTCTCTGTCTGCGCAGCTCTCTCTTCCTGTCTAGGCGTCTCTCTCTGTGTCTGTTTTGGCATCTGTCTCTGTCTGCGCGTCTCTCTCTCTCTCTCTCTCTTTCTCTTTCTCTCTGTCTGCGCGTCTCTCTCTTCCTGTCTAGGCGTCTCTCTCTGTGTCTGTTTTGGCATCTGTCTCTGTCTGCGCGTCTCTCTCTCTGTCTGCACGTCTCTCTCTTCCTGTCTAGGCGTCTCTCTCTGTGTCTGTTTTGGCATCTGTCTCTGTCTGCGCGTCTCTCTCTCTCTCTCTTTCTCTCTCTCTCTCTCTCTGTCTGCGGGTCTCTCTCTTCCTGTCTAGGCGTCTCTCTCTGTGTCTGTTTTGGCATCTGTCTCTGTCTGCGCGTCTCTCTCTCTCTCTCTTTCTCTCTCTCTCTCTGTCTGCGCGTCTCTCTCTTCCTGTCTAGGCGTCTCTCTCTGTGTCTGTTTTGGCATCTGTCTCTGTCTGCGCGTCTCTCTCTCTCTGTCTGCGCGTCTCTCTCTTCCTGTCTAGGCGTCTCTCTCTGTGTCTGTTTTGGGATCTGTCTCTGTCTGCGCGTCTCTCTCTCTCTCTCTTTCTCTCTCTCTCTCTCTCTGTCTGCGGGTCTCTCTCTTCCTGTCTAGGCGTCTCTCTCTGTGTCTGTTTTGGCATCTGTCTCTGTCTGCGCGTCTCTCTCTCTGTCTGCACGTCTCTCTCTGTGTTTGTTTTGGCATTTGCGTCTCTCTCTGTGTCTGTTTTGGCATTTGCATCTCCCTCTGACTGCACGTCCTCTCCCTGTGTCTGTTTTGGTAACTGTCTCTGTGTCTGCGTCTCTCTCTGTGTCTGTTTTGGTAACTGTCTCTGTGTCTGCGTCTCTCTCTGTGTCTGTTTTGGCAACTGTCTCTGTGTCTGCGTCTCACTCTGTCTACGCATGTCTCTCTGTGTCTGTTTTGGAATTTGCATCTCTCTCTGTCTGCACGTCTCTCTCTGTGTTTGTTTTGGCATTTGCGTCTCTCTCTGTGTCTGTTTTGGCATCTGTCTTGGTGTCTGCGCGTCTCTCTCCCTCTCTGTCTGCGCAGCTCTCTCTTCCTGTCTAGGCGTCTCTCTCTGTGTCTGTTTTGGCATCTGTCTCTGTCTGCGTGTCTCTCTCTCTCTCTCTTTCTCTCTCTCTCTGTCTGCGCGTCTCTCTCTTCCTGTCTAGGCGTCTCTCTCTGTGTCTGTTTTGGGATCTGTCTCTGTCTGCGTGTCTTTCTCTCTCTGTCTGCACGCCTCTCTCTGTGTCTGCTTGGTCATTTGCCTGCTTGTCTCCGTGTCTGCACTTCTGTGTCTGCGCATCTGTCTGCGTGTCTTCTTGTCTGTTTGGGCATCTGCCTTTTTGTCTGCGCATCTGCTATTATCACTGTAGTTCACCAGAGGGTCTTTATGATACTTCTTTTAATGCTGATGATCTTGATGATGCCAAGCTTGTTGTTCACTAGAACGGGTATTAAACACCCTAAATAGCGGAGTTCTGAAAGTTCAGCTTATCCCCTTATCCATTTTGGCCACGTTATCGTTTTATCTGGACACAATTATACGGCTCTCGTCTCATTGACGCGTTTTTTTCACGTCGCTTGTTCCCATGTGGTCGGAAAAGGCGGGAATCCCAGTGGCTCATGAATCCAAATGAAATATTTTACGGACCAGTGGACCTGTTAATTGTCCCCCAGGTGTTATCTGCACACTGACGCTTAATCTGAGCAAACGGCGTTCTGTCTGTTTTCTTCCTCAACTCCACTGAGGTTGCTGCTCAGATTAAACCTCCCGTTAGGGAACCGCGACGACGCTCACGGACCTGCACTTTCCCGTAAATTATCCACTAGCAAACATCGCCGCATACTGATGTGTGTTGTGGAATGTTTTTTAAAACACAGCGCTCGAGATCGAGTCGTTGTTGCTACATCACAGCGATTGAAGGTTTTCCAGCTATTTATCAAATTTTTTACCTCAAATTTAACATCCAAAGAAATTTGTCAATTTATCGATTCCCAATCAATGTCACGAGCATTCAGAAAGCAGGTGTGCAAATACGAGTAGAATCCGATAGCATGTAGAACTGCCTTTCACTATAATTACGTCTTGATTCGATCTCCAAAATATTTTATTTGTAAAGCGTCTTTAACAATGGACGTTGTCCCAAAACGGCTTTACTGAAATAATTCCTTCTAGAATCTTTCTTTCAAACATCCATCCATCAATCCATCCATCCATCTAATCTTTTTTTAAACATCCATCCATCCATCCATCCATCCATCCATCCAATCTTTCTTTCAAACATCCATCAATCCATCCATCCTTTCTTTCAAACATCCATCCATCCATCCATCCATCCATCCATCCATCCAATCTTTCTTTCAAACATCCATTCATCCATCCATCCATCCATCTATCTATCTATCTATCTATCCATCCATCCATCCATCCATCCAATCTTTCTTTCAAACACCCATCCATCCATCCATCCATCCATTCATCCATCCATCCAATCTTTCCTTCAAACATCCATCCATCCATCCATACATCCACCCATCCAATCTTTCTTTCAAACATCCTTTCAAATGTATTTCCTTCCTTAATTCCATTCAAACTTCTTACCAGACTTAAACCTAAAGCCCTAAATGGTGTTACAGGAATATATTTGGTCTTCGAGCTGTGGATTACGCTGCAACCCCAGAAATACGAGAGGTCCTCAGTTTGTTCCCTGAAGCTCCTCATCCAGGAACCACAGTGCTGAGCTCTCCAGCCAACCTGTTAAAGGTACAGACCACACACACACACACACACACACACACACACACACACACACACACACACACACACACACACACATTCTCTCTCTCTCGCTTACTTTTCTCTAACACAAAAATCAGGCCATTTGTCATATACACAACTGTACAGTGTAGGACCTGCAGAGAAAGACATTTAACAACTATTCCATGACTGGAGATGGGGAACAAGGAAAGTGCTGATTTATGTACTGAAAGAATTGGTAGGTCTTTTAAATGTCTTTCTTGTAGCCTGATAGATGATGAGAGCAGTCGAGCAGTGGTAGGAGGTAGTGTGGTGAGGTGGTTAACGATGGAGGAACGACTGACAAGAACAAAGCCAGTGCCATTAAGATATGAAAAGTTGAAAGATGTGGAAGATCTCCTGCTATAGATCTTTAACTATGAACACCTTGATGAATGTAAACACTGAATGAATCTTTACAAATCTCCACAAAATCTACTGGAACACCTTCCCAGAACAGTGGAGCTTATTATAACAGTAAATGGGAACTAAATGTAGAATGTGATGTTCAAAAAGACAATGGTAGTCAGGTGTCCACAAACATGTCAATATAGTGTATTTTCACATGTTGTAGTCTCCAGCTGGGATGAAGAAGGGGATCCAGGTCATTCTGATTGGGAGTAAACTGACAGAAGCTCAGCAGAACCAGCTCAGGAGGGCAGCTCGAGATTTGGGAGGAAAACGAGTTGAGACTTTCTCCAGTGCAGGTAAACACGAACACGTAGGTACGATGTGTTGGAATGAATCATGAAATAATACATTAAAAAATGATTATTATTTTGGAGCTTATTTTGGATACATTCTATGATTTCTGGCCGTCCCAGACGAATGCCCGGTATACAATTTTGGGTGGTCCCAGACGAATGGACAGTATACAATGTACGATTTTGGGCAGTCCCAGACGGATGCTTGGTATACATTGTATGATTTTGGGCCGTCCCAGACGGATGCTTGGTATACAATTTTGGGTGGTCCCAGACGAATGCCCGGTATACAATGTACGATTTTGGGCTGTCCCAGACAAATGCCCGGTATACAATTTTGGGTGGTCCCAGACAAATGCCTGGTATACAATGTACGATTTTGGGCTGTCGCAGACGAATGCTCGGTATACAATTTTGGGTGGTCCCAGACGAATGCCCGGTATGCAATGTACGATTTTGGGCTGTCGCAAACGAATGCTCGGTATACAATGTACGATTCTGGGCCGTCCCAGACAAATGCCCAGTATACAATGTATGATTCTTGGCCGTCCCAGACGAATGCCCAGTATACAATGTACGATTCTGGGCCGTCCCAGACAAATGCTCAGTATACACTGTACAATTTTGGGCCGTGCCAGACGAATGCTCAGTATACACTGTACAATTTTGGGTCGTGCCAGACGAATGCCCAGTATATACTGTACGATTTTGGGCTGTCCCAGACGAATGCCCAGTATACACTGTACGGTTTTGGGTCATGCCAGACGAATGCCCAGTATACACTGTACGATTTTGGGCTGTCCCAGACGAATGCCCAGTATACACTGTACGATTTTGGGCTGTCCCAGACGAATGCCCGGTATACAATTTTGGGTGGTCCCAGACAAATGCCTGGTATACAATGTACGATTTTGGGCTGTCCCAGACGAATGCCC
>MU562658.1:473751-492512 GCA_024362625.1 Silurus asotus
ATGTGTGTATGTGTGTGTAGAGGAGTGTGTGTTAGCGGTTGGGACACGGGGGGGATGTGTGTATGTGTGTGTAGAGGAGTGTGTGTTAGCGGTTGGGACACGGGGGGGATGTGTGTATGTGTGTGTAGAGGAGTGTGTGTTAGCGGTTGGGACACGGGGGGGATGTGTGTATGTGTGTGTAGAGGAGTGTGTGTTAGCGGTTGGGACACGGGGGGGATGTGTGTATGTGTGTGTAGAGGAGTGTGTGTTAGCGCAACCAGAGTGGAGACACGGTACAAACCACCGTTAACCGAAAAAGCTTCCGACCTCCAGTGGAGGATTTTACACTGTTTCCCCTCTGTGATTTCTTTTATCTGTATTTTAAACCCTGATGTTTTACAGGACTGTCCGTTCTGTTGTTCACACTTTTATACACTGCTCCAGGTTACAGTCACTGTTCCAGCTTTTAATATATATTTTAAGTTTTAATGTGAATCTTTTATTCTTGGTTTTAAGTCCGTCAGGAGAAACGGGTTTATGTGCCAACTGATCAATTTTATTTTTAGGGCAGGAGAAAATAGCCAAATACCTGAAGAGGAAACTAAATAACTAGGAAACTAAAAAAAAAAATGCTGACTGTGCTACAAACAGAATCCTCTCCAGGTTCATAAAATCAAGGATTCTGTTGTAGAGAAGCTCTGTGTTCTGTAGTAGAAGAAGAAGTGCACGTTACACCAGAACTGAACTAAATGTCTGTTTGTCTGTGTTTCTGTCCATCTGTCTTCAATCTCTCCCTCTCTCCCTCTCTCTCTCTCTCTCTCTCTCTCTCTCTCTCTCTCTCTCTCTGTAGTCACTCATGTGGTAGTGCCAGATGGTCCTGTGCCCTCCACCCTCACTGTATTGCAGGGAATCCTCAACGGCTGCTGGATCTTAACCTTCTCATGTAAGATCAAGAAAGTAACATTTCCATCCAAAATGAAAACACTGATATTTATAAAACTTTCATTCTTCCACTATGTTGTGGACACCTGACCATAAGATTGTATCTGCTTCTTTTTGAACATCCCATTCCATGTTTATTTATATATCTAGTCACTTCTGGGAAGATGAGATTTTCTGGAGATTTGTGGAGATTCATTCAGCCACAGTGGTGTTAAAGTCAGGTACCGATGGAGGTGAGCTGAGGAGGTCTGGGGTGCAGTCACTGTTCACATTCATCCATGTTTAATAGGAATGCAGCTCTAGAGCAGGAGATCTTTCACCTTCCCCAACCCATGTAAAGCAGATCTTCATGGAGCTGGCTTGGTGCACGTTGTGGCATGCTGGAACAGGTTTGGGTCTCCTAGTTCAAGTGAAGGGAAAATTTCATGCTCCTGCATCCAAACATCCATTTCTACTGTGTCTGCAACTTTGTAGCAGTTTGAGAAAGAAGCACATATGGGTGGGAAAGTCAGATACTTTTGGAAAACACAAAGTTACGTAGTGATTGAGAGATCAATAAAACAATGGACAGAGTTGTCTATTGTCAAATCACATTTTTGTTTTTTTTCTTCTTCCATTCCTTTTTTTCTCTTTTCCTTTTCTCTTCATTGAAATAGGAAAGATGATGTGTGTATAAGGGTAGAAAGATCAATTTGGTTGGACAGATATATGGAGGATGTGAGGGGTGTGTGTGTGTGTGTGTGAGTGTGTGTGAGTGTGTGTGTGTGTGTGTGTGTGTGTGTGTGTAAGTAGCTGATAAATGTGTGAGGAGAGAGAGAACCAATTTCAAAGAATGATAGAAAGATTAATAAATGGATAGCTATAATTCTTTTGTATTATTATTATTGGAAAAGTGTGCTTTTCCCTCTCATCTCAGAAAGATAGATAGATAGATAGATAGATAGATAGATAGATAGATAGATAGATAGATAGATAGATAGATAGATAGAAAAAGACATATTATATGGATGGATATGATGGATGGATATATATGTATAGATGGATGGAGAGAGAGATAGATAAATAGATAAAAAGACACATTAGATGGATGGATAAATAGATATGGATCGATATGATTGATGAATAGATATGGATGGAATAGATAGATAGATAGATAGATAGATAGATAGATAGATAGATAGATAGATAGATAGATAGATAGATAGATAGAATATATTAGCATTGAATATTGAAATAGTGATTTATTTCTCTTTCCTTTTCACTTTGTTGGTTTATTTTGATCTGTCCATCTGTTCTACACCGTCATGAAGAAACCGGAAACAAATCGAGGGTCCAAACAAAAACCCCTTTATAATAGAATTCAGAAAAGCCTTTAGACTGAAAAGAAGATATGAAGCTGCGACGCTCAGTTGATTTCGCTTCACGCTTTTATCACTGACCGGTCTGACACGAAATCTCTCCCAGCCCCCAGTCCATACTCCCTCCATCTTGTTTACTGTGTGTGTGTGTGAGAGAGAGAGAGAGAGAGACAGAGAGGGAAATGTACAGGTTTTACTGTGGACCCTGATGTCCTTCGTGTCCTATAAATCACGGCGGCACCGTGGAACAATTTTCCGCTTAACGAGAGTGAGTCATGTGTTTCCCCCCTGTTGAAAAATGCTCTCAGTCTCGCTATATTTTCTCATTTGGGCCTGTCGCTCCCGTTAGCCGTTAGCGCGGAGCAGGAATTTCGGCAGCTGTGGGATTTGTTACTCGAGGTCCGCTCGAGCGAAGACGTCCGGCTCGGCCGAGCGTTCGCCAGATAGCCGCTCGTGTGTCGAGCGTCGGCAACAGATTTATCGGTGAAAAAATCATAAAATCCGTTTGTTTGTTTTGACAATCTCTTTTGTCACAGACGTTTCGATGTTGTTGTCTGGAATGTATGCGCCTGAGCGCTCATGACACTGTTTCGCCAGGTGCCTTTTCTTGGGGTACCTTTTAGTATGTACTTACACCAGGAAACCCCTACAAACGTCACCTGATTTATGGGCCTTTAAATGTCAGTTAATGTGCTTTTCCATTGTCCAATCACGTGGCAGCAGTATGATTCAAGAACCCGCAGCAGTATGATTCAAGAACCCATGCAGATGCAGGTCTATGCCTTCCGATGAAATTCATTTCCAAAATCAGAATATGGAAGCAAATCAGTGAGGTTTATTGGAACACATTGGTACAGGATGTATTTTACACACACCCCGTTATCTCATGAAAAAAAAGACGCCTTAGAGACGTCAGAGGAAGTGCATTTACTTTTACATTACAGCACAGGGAATTTTTTTCTCCACTTATATACCAGTGATGTTAGGAAGCTGCCCCTAGAGCACTGACGTTGTTGATAGTGGGCTGAAGCCCCCAATTTCTGATCAGTATCCCAGACCCTTAACCACTGAACTACAGACAGAAAAATATGATAGATATTATACCTACTCTACTCTATTGAATAGAATTATTGGGACACCAGCCATAAGTGGTTCTTCAGCAAACTGTTAGCACATAGTCCGAGGTGCACAATTGTGTACAATGTCTTTTGGATGCTGTAGCATGAAATCTTCCTTTCACTCGAGCTAAAAGACCCAAACCTTTTCCAGCATGATAATACCGCTGTGCACAATGCCATCTCCATGAAGATCTGCTTTACATGGGTTGGAAGATCTCCTGCTATAGAGCTCCAACCATATTGGAATGAATGTGAACACTAACTTCACCCCAGGCCTCCTCATCTCACCTACATCGGTATCTGCCTTTACTGACGCACATCCTTGTCTCTGAATAAGCACAAATCTCCACAAAATCTAGTGAAACATCATCCCAGAAGAGTGAAAGTTTTTATAAGAGCAAATAGTGATCCATGAAGAACACTGTTGTGACGTTTTTTGTTTATTATATTATTGACGATCTGCTCCAGACCTGCTTGCACTGTACACTTGAGGCTTTTATGGTCATCTGCACGCACATTTGCACGCGGTCCTCATCGTGGCGAATCTAATTAGCCGATATGCTAATGGCTCCTTTTCGGTCGGATAACGAGCCGGCCCTAATGTCCTGAGAGAGTCGGATTAACCCCGGGATGAGGCTCGACAGGGTTTCTGGAAATGAAAGCTGTAATTAAAGAGGCAGAAGAAACATAATTACGGCTGATGACTACTGTGGAGGAATACGAGCGTGTGGGGGAGGTACAGAGGTGCAGTTTTGCGCTTTTGCGCTACGGACTCGGCAGATCGAGATAACACTCGCCCCGTGATCGCGTTCGCTATCTTGCTAATGACTGAGAGTCGCACGGCCATGAAGGCATGCGAAATGTTCGTCTAGTACGAGCGCTTTCCATTAGGCTAAGAGATTGCGGGGGACGCGGAGGCGACGCTTGGTTACCTCGCAGATTAAATTTTCATACGAAAGCCATTTGCGCTTTGCCGCTACCCTCAGTGAGCGAGCCGAAGGGAATTTCTTTGGCGTAAAGAACGATTAGATCAAGCTTTTCACCTCAACCTGCAATTTGTGACACTTGCAGATGAGATTTTAACGTCGTACGAGTTGTCACTCAAAAAATACACTTTGTTATTCGCCCTCAATACAAAACAACATACGAGCCAATCGAGATGTCAGTCTGGAGTGGGTGAGAGTTCCGTAGGTGTCCTGAACTCTCCAATATTAACACACAACACTGAAAGCTTGCATCTGACCGAATTTTCACAAAATGAAGAGGCTTGCAATGAAATATTTGAGAAATGTAATATAGAGCAACGTAATGAAGGTGAGGTAATGTAGAGTAACATAATGAAGGTGAGGTAATATAGAATAACGTATTAAAGGTGAGGTAATAGAGCTACATAATGAAGGTGAGGTTATATAGAGTAACATAATGAAGGTAAGGTTATTTAGAGTAACGTAATGAAGGTGAGGTAATATAACTTAATGATGGTAAGGTAATATAGAATAACGTAATGAAGGTGAGGTAATATAGAATAACTAAATTAAGGTGAGGTAATATAGAGTAACTTAATGAAGGTAAGGTAATATAGAGTAACGTAACGAAGGTGAGGTAATATAAAGTAACGTGATGATGGTGAAGTAATATAGAGTAACATATTGAAGGTGAGGTAATATAGAGTAACGTAATGAAGGTGAGGAAATATAGAGTAACTTAATGAAGGTGAGGTAATATAGAGTAACGTATTGAAGGTGAGGTAACATAAAGTAACTTAATGAAGGTGAGGTAATATAACGTAATGAAGGTGAGGAAATATAGAGTAACTTAATGAAGGTGAGGAAATATAGAGTAACGTAATGAAGATGAGATAATATAGAGTAACGTAATGAAGGTGAGGAAATATAGAGTAACGTATTGAAGGTGAGGTAATATAGAGTAACGTATTGAAGGTGAGGAAATATAGAGTAACGGAATGAAGGTGAGGTAATATAGAGTAACTTAATGAAGGTGAGGTAATATAGAGTAACGTAATGACGGTGAGGTAATATAGAGTAACGTAATGAAGGTGAGGAAATATAGAGTAACGTATTGAAGGTGAGGTAATATAGAGTAACTTAATGAAGGTGAGGTAATATAGAGTAACTTAATGAAGGTGAGGAAATATAGAGTAACGTATTGAAGGTGAGGTAATATAGAGTAACTTAATGAAGGTGAGGTAATATAACGTAATGAAGGTGAGGAAATATAGAGTAACGTAATGAAGGTGAGGTAATATAGAGTAACTTAATGAAGGTGAGGTAATATAACGTAATGAAGGTGAGGAAATATAGAGTAACGTAATGACGGTGAGGTAATATAGAGTAACTTAATGAAGGTGAGGTAATATAGAGTAACTTAATGAAGGTGAGGTAATATAGAGTATGTAATGAAGATGAGGTAATATAGAGTATGTAATGAAGATGAGGTAATATAGAGTATGTAATGAAGGTGACGTAATATAGAGTATGTAATGAAGGTGAGGTAATATAGAGTAACGTATTGAAGGTGAGGTAATATAGAGTAACGTAATGAAGGTGAGGTAATATAGAGTAACGTAATGAAGGTGAGGTTATATAAAGTAGGGCTGCAACTACCGATTATTTCTATTATTTTAAATTATTTTGTTAAAAAAAAGGAAATAATATGCATTCGCTGAAAACAGCAGTGACTAAAATGTTTAGCATTAACTGCTGCTGTTATTTGCTGTGTTTAGATTCAGTGTTTGTTTACACAGTTTGAATCAAATCCATCACGGTGTCGCATGTACACAACAGCACTTCATTAAACTACACAATTTTTACATGATGAGGATTTTATTCACCGTGCTGATGTTTCACCATCATCTATGACACCGGTCATAGACCGGAACCTCCAGATAGAGTTTTCTTTGTTGCGTTTGAAATCAGCTGCTTTCATGCCTTGGATGACTCGGGACGCACACTTTTCCCTGCTGCCGGTTGACTCTGTACTTTCCGCCATTTCTCAAGTGGCTGCTATCTTGCAGTCACGCTAAGCCGTATCTTAAGCAGCCCAGCTAATCAATAACGCCATTCATTGACGATGAATTTCATTATCAATTTTTATATTTTTTTTAATTTGTCACTAATAATATGTAACACTCTGTTATTGTAGCCCTGATAACACCATCAGTATGTAAAGTGTTCAAATCTTTTCGACATGTTCTTGTGAAGCAGTACATCATGTCCCCATCCTCAGTAGAACAGTAGCATAAAAAAAAAATTACTTCTTTAAGGACTTGCCCGAGAGTTGTGTAACCAGGGCTGAGTAAAACACTAGCCGATAGTTGTAAACGAGTGCAGCAGATGGAAGAAGCAGGTAATGACCATTTTCTGTAGCCGCACTTGCAGCTGCTGCCTTTGTCGAGTGGCCTTGTACAATAAATGTGTCTCAGCGGCCACCACATACGGTCTTGAAATCAGAAAATGGAAACCTGGCTTTTTTTTTTTTTCTTTCCCGACCCCATAAAGCATTATATCTCTGCTTCTAGAGGCAGAAAAACATTGCTTTGTCCTTATTTGAAAAGAAGCCAGTTATCTGCATTTTAGCGGCGCTGTGTCTGCGCTGAAAGCCTTCGCCTGCTGTTCCTGAGAAAATACAGCAAGATTTAATACCGCCTTTTAAGTGATGTGTGTGTCTGAGGCTGTGCGGCTTTTCAAGGTGCCGGGTTGAGATAAGGAAATCAAGGATCCATCGATTCGAAAATGAAGATCTATCGATTCGATATTACAGCGAACTGATATGAAATCGCTAATGGAAAGGTTAAAAAATTGCATCCAGAGCAAATATCCAGAATATTTATCTAAATATTTAGTTTTATTACATTTCCAAGAATACAAACCCGATTCCAAATAAAAGTCGGGACACTGTATAAATTGTGATTAAAAAAAGAAATGCAATAATTGACAAATCTTAATAAAATTTAGATAACATATCAAATGTTGAAAGCGAGACATTTTAAAATGGCATGACAAATATTGGCTCATTTTGGATTTCATGAGAGCTACACATTCCAAAAATGTTTATACATATAAGGAACAGCTGGAGGACCAATTTCAGGGAAGACCTCACATTTTCCCACATGACAACGCCAGACCACATACTGCATCAATCACAACATCATGGCTGCATAGAAGAAGGATCCGGGTACTGAAATGACCAGCCTGCAGTCCAGATCTTTTACCCTTACAAAACATTTGGTGCATCATAAAGAGGAAAATGCAACAAAGAAGACCTGAGACAGTTGAACAACTAGAAGCCTGTATTAGACAAGAATGGGACAACATTCCTATACTTGAGCAACTTGTCTCCTCAGTCCCCAGACATTTGCAGACTGTTATAAAAAGAAGCGAGGACGCCACACAGTGGTAAACATGGCCTTGTCCCAACTTTTTTGAGATGTGTTGATGCCATGAAATTTAAAATCAACTTATTTTCCCCTAAAATAAAACATTTTCTGAGTTCAAACATTTGATATGTCATCTATGTTGTAGATTTTGAAATTTGAAACATCATTGCATTCTGTTTTTATTCACAATTTGTTTAGAGTCCCAACTTTTGTGGAATCGGGTTTGTATATAATAAGAATACATGATATGTCAGGGTTATGCAGTGTACACTACAGTCGCAGGCTTTGGGGATTTAATAAAAGTTCGGTGAACAACACAAGCTGCGAGGCCAAAAAACACACAGCGGTCAAATAATACACAAACCGATCAGATTGGACACTGTGAAATAAAAAAATATATAGAATATCTCACAAAAGTGAGTGCACCCCTCACATTTCAGTGCCCTTTTTAGTATTTTCTCAAGGGACAAAACTATAGAAATGAAACTTGGATATATTTTAGTCAATGTGCAGTTTGTACAGCAGTATAAATATACTGTCCTTTAAAAATAACTCTACAGTCATTATTGTCAAAACTGTGTACAGTGTTTTGTGTGTGAGCACCATTGTTAAGACCACTGCCTTAATCCTTCTGGGCACAAATTCTCCTGAGCTGCTGCTGAAATGTGAGGGGTGCACTTACTTTTGTGAGATACTGTTTAGATAGCAGGAGAGTCTGGTCGAGGTGGTGTCTGCTGCGGCCTTGTTCGGAGACCACCAACATGGGAATTGAGGTCACGGTGAATCTGAACTGGTGGAGAAACGTTCAGTCTGTAGATGAAGTAGACATTTATTTTTTTTGCCCCAAGCAGCGAACAATTGCAGTTATTTTCTTTTATATTATTCTGACAGTGTAAACAATAGCCATGTTTTTTTTTTCTTCAGTAAAACTGTACAAATATATTGATTATATGGACTTGTGTGTGTGTGTCTCAGGGCTGGACGAGTGTCTGCAGCAGGGCTGCTGGATAGACGAGAGCAGGTTCGAGACGGCTGAGGGTCCACAGAGGGCTCGTGTGAATAGAGTCAGTCTGGTGAGTGATGCTGACACAGGCACGAACATGCTGACAGAGCAGAGGAGTAACGATAATACAGTTATAAGATGCCGTCCCTGTTCTCTGAGCGTCTCCGTCCTCATGTCTTTCTCGGGCTTTTATTATCGTCGTCGTATAGATCGCAGGTCATTTAGAAAGCTTTGTTCCTCCCTCGGGGGCGATGATTACCGGAAAAAGGGTTGTCTGCCGAGGGGAGGGTTTAAAAAAATACAAATAAAAATTTATTTATTAATTTTTTGCTTAAGTACAAGATTTAGGTCATAGCTGTAGCTTATAAATGGTTTAATAAGAAATGAGAATGGTATAAACTCTATACTGTTTATTTTTGGGGGTATTTTTTAAACCCGTGTTTTATCGTAACAATGCAAATGACCGATTCTCGTTAAGCCACGCCCACAAATCTCCATAAATTGAAAGATAAAAAATTACAAAATTACAACTAAATGGTTAAAAAACACCTTTTAATTTGTGTATATATATTAATGTACGTTCATATGGAATTACAAACATAATTTTTTAGCGTTCAACATTAATTTAGACTTGAAATTAGTTTATAGTTTATGCGCCTAATGAGATATTTATATATTTATATAATATTCTTTTTATTGTTACATTAATTAAGTTAATCTTTGATTTTTCACATATCTGTAATTAATCAAAGCGTTTTTATTTTAGGAAACTTTTCCCTTACTCCATTAATCTATAGTACATTATATGGATGAAAGTTTGTGGACACCTGACCTGACTATAAGATTGCTGTTCTCCGTTTCGAACATCCCCATTTCACATCGAGTCTCAAATTCCTGTTTCAATAACTTCTACTCTTCTGGGAAGATGTTCCTCTAGTTTTTGTGGCAATTTGTGCTCAGGTACTGGTGTGGGTGAGGGGAGGTGAGGAGGCCTGCGGTGCACTCAGTGTCCACATTCATCCCATTAGGGTTGGAGCTCTATAAGCAGGAGATCTTCCACATCTTTTAACCCATGTAAAGCAGATTTTCATGAAGCTGGCTTTGTGCACATGGGGTTTGTCACTCTGGAAAGGGGTCTCCTAGTTTAACTAGATGGAAAATTTCATGAGATCATCCAAAGACATCCTGTACAATCCAACTTTGTGGAAATTATTATTTTTTGTCTCTTTTTCTGTTTATTTAAATAAGAAAGTTTATATGTGTATTTCAGTATCACTAATCAGATATTAAAATGTTATGTATGGAATGATGAGCTGCGTACAGAAAGATCAAATAAACACGTGATTGGTTGGAACACGCATGATCGGGTTCAGGTTTTGATTTATTTATTTATATGGTAATTCCTTATAATATAATATAACATAATAGTGTTGTAATTCCATAAATCGGTCTGTGGGATCATCTCATTTTAGCACTTAATCTCTTTGCGTGTCCCTCAGAGTCGAGTATTGAGACCCCTGACTTTTCCAGCCATGTGTAGTTATTTTCTCACACAATAGTTTTGGACGGCTTTGGATGATGCCAAGTGCACAAAGCTAGCTTCATAAAGATCCGCTTTCCATAGTTTGGGAAGATGTAAAAGATTTCCTGCTATAGAGAGAACTCCCCAGGTCTCCTCACCTACATCAGTACCTGACTTTACTAACACCTTTGTACCTGAATGAGCACAAATCTATGTCAATCATCTACGTTATTTTCTAAATGCTCGCTTGGTTTTAGCTGAAATCCGTTGCGAAGTCTGCACCTTTTCCTGCTGTAGGAGATGTAGCAGGTAATTCTTTTTTTTTTCCCTCCCACGCTGCTTTGCTTCACAGCGTGTTGAAAAGAAGCGCATGGGGGGGTGTATTGGTGTGGCATTTAGCTGAACGGAGGGAATGGAGGTCAGGAAGAAAAGAGCAGTCATTTAAGAATAAAAAATAACGCATTGACCGATGTTCAACCCTCCTCGCTTTGCGATTCCATTCCCGTAGCCGGAGGTAATACCACAAAATCGAGTATTCAGCTGTACGCCTGTTTTATTTCTTTCTTTCTTTTAGTTATTTGCTTTATTTCCTCTTTCCAGCTGCCTCCTCTGTTCAACGGCTGCTTCTTCTACCTGCTCGGCTCTTTCCACAAGCCTCCGCGAGACGAGCTGGTGCAGCTGGTGAGGGCAGGAGGAGGCCAGATGCTCAGCCGGCAGCCCAAAGCCGACAGTGACGTGACTCAGACGGTGATGGCGGCTGCGTATCACGCTCAGCCCGACTCGGATCAGGCGTTCTGCACTCACTACGTGCTGTACGAGCCACAGAGCTCCACCAGGCCTGGCCCGGTACGTCTGGGCAAAGTGTGGTCAGCTCCTTCATCATGGCTGCTGGACTGCATCAGGGCCTTCAGCCTGCTTCCTGTACCTGAGCTCTGACTTGCTCAATGTGACGGGATACAAATCATGAATGTATCGCATCACGTCACTGATTTTTTTATTTTTTTTGCATCACGTCAGAATTGTGTGTCATGACTATAAAAGATCCCTTTTTTACTGCGTATGTATTTGCGAGAACGTTTTCGGAAACCACATTGTGAAATTCGATATTCATACAATTGATTCTCCAATCACACCCTCCAAGAATTTGGCTGTTTTTTTTTTTGTGTAGCCCCGCCCACAAAATACCATAAAAAGGAAGATCACACAGGGCTAAAAAACAAAGACAATTAAATGGCTTTCCGGTAAAGCCAGAAAACACTACAATAATAAAACATTTTAGATTAAACAGTATTTGTACATATAAAATACTCCCGGCTGATTGGATGAGACGTCTGTCACTCAAGATATCACTTTATACCAGGATTTCTAATAGTGTCTTTAAATCTTAAAAAAAAGACCAGCAAACGTTTCCTTTCATTTCAAACGACTCGACTGCATCCTGCTGTACTTCCTGTATATATTGAGTGACGTATGTCTCGTCCAATCAGCAATAAGTAAACCAATCTCAAATGTTTTTTTCCGTACTGTCTCAACTGTCGTCGTGTGCAAAAAAAGAGATACTTTGAGCGACAGATGTCTTGTCCAATCGGATGTAAGTATTGTATCGCTGCCTTTCCGATTTTGTCTGAATTGTCGCAATGATCGTACTTGAAAAACATATTTACTCGGAATTCTTTTTTTGGAACTTTTACATAAAAAAAAACAACTTCCTGTATATCTTGAGTGACGAATCCACTTTTTCCGTATTGAATGGAATCCGAATCGTCATCGTAGCAACATGTTTTTGTGGATTTTTCATGAAAACACTTTTTGTTCCTACAATGGAATTTATTCCTATGTTTGATATTGAGTGTTTGTGGATCACAATTTTTTTTTTTGTCTTGTCTCATTTTCATTTCAAGCCACTTAAGCACATGTAAAGAACTTCTGTAAAATGAATGTATCTAATGGAAAAAAAACAGTATGAATCAGTAAAAAATATACATAGTCCATTATGTTTCAGGAGTAGTAATTCCATAAATCGGTTTGTGGGATCATCTCGCTTTAGCGCTTCATTCCTTTGCGTTTCCCTCAGGGTCAAGTATTGAGACCCCTGACTTTTCCAGCCATCTTTTCTCACATAATAGTTTTGGACGTTTTTGGATGATGTAGCATTAAATTACCTGAACTTGAAGACTTAAATCTGTTCCAGCATGATGATGCCCCTGTGCACAAAGCCAGCTTCATGAAAATCTGCTTTCCATAGTTTGGGACGATGTAGAAGATCTTCTGCTCCAGAGAAAACTCCCCAGGTCTTCTCACCTACATCAGTAACACCCTGTTATGAATAAGCAAAAAATCTAGTGCAACATCTTCCCAGGAGAATGGAGATATGGAATTTGATGTTCAACAAGAAGTACATTGCAGTCTTATAATCAGGTGTCTACAAACATTTTCTTCTATGTAGTGCATGTTAACAGCAGCTTGGATTTCTGGCTGTAGTTCAGCTCATGGGTTGGAATCTTCACACCCGTTCTGATGCATTAGCATTTCTGAAGTAACAGCTAAGTTCTACATAACTTAGAATATGTTACACTTGATAAATATGAAAACGGGAAGATTTCCGCCTCCGAACAGTAGTCAAGACAAGTTCTTGGTCACATTGGTTTTGTGTTGTCTCAATAAAAATCGAATAAAAAGTATTTTTTCTTTTCTTCGATTATTTTTTTAATAAAAACTCTGACATTGTTCAAATTGATATTGTTTTGAGATGAGTGAGTGGTGGTGCATTTTTAAACATTAATAAAATGGAAGAAAAAAAAAAGTCTGATGATCTGTGTATAGTAGGGTGCCAAATGTTTTGGAGAGCGCCTATAGTATGCATGGGAGCCATTTTTTGTATTTCCAATTCCTTTAAAGAATGAAGCTCCTTCATTTTAACATCAAAGTTAACTTTTTAAACCGTTTTATTTTAGGTGTACGCTCAGCTTCAAAAGTATTTGCACCCTCTCATGTTTCCAACATTAAATAATAAGGAAATGCTTGTAACCTTCAGTTCATTCATGTTTTTTTCTTTGGTGAAACAGGAAGTGTGTTAAACCACAGGCAAATTGTAGAATATATGAATAGAAATATGCTTCGGTTACGGTTCCTTCACAATTTCTGTACAGCAACTCTACCTCTATTGATCTCAAATACGGTAGGTGTTTAATACATTGTGCTTTGGATCTGAAGATCCTGATTTCAACTTTCAGTCACACCAAACTGCCAATCCTGGGCCTCTAAGCGAGGCCCTTAACCCCATAGCTGCCCAGTTTTATGAATGAGATAACTAAGTCGCTCTGGTTACGGGGAGACTGGTCAGGATCGAGAGAAAGATGAATGCAGCAATTTACAGAGACGTCCTTGATGAAAATCTGCTCAAGAGCGCTCTGGACCTCCGACTGGGGGACATCGACCCTAAACACACAGCCAAGATAACATAGAAGTGGCTCAGGACTCTATGAATGTCGTTGAGTGGCCCAGACAGAGTCCAGACTTGAACCCGATTAAACATCTCTGGAGATTTGAAAATGGCTGTGCACCAACAGAGAGCCCGAGAGGTTCTATAAAGAAGAGTGGGAGAAACTGCCCAAAAATAGGTGTGTAGAGCTCAAAGCATCAAACTCCAAACGACTTAATCTGTAATTGGTGTCAAAGGAGCTTCAACAACATTTTGAGCAAATGCTGTGAATACTTATGTATTCTAAATTCATTTAGATTTTATATTTTCACCAAGTTTCAAATCTTTTTAGATTCTATTCTTCTCCAGGTCTTGAATACCTTTTAGATTTTAATTTTTTTACCAGGTTTTTAAATCACTTCACTTTCCATAAATCTCCACGTCTGGAAATCTCTTCCGAAAGTGGCAGTAGGTGACATTTCATAATCTTTGGGTCTTTGTAGACTTGACATCAAAACAGGTTTCACACTTTCATTATGTGAAACAGAAAAGCAGAAGATGGTGGTGACTGATGATAAGGTTTAGGAGATTCATCACTGTTCCTGTGGAAAATAACAGTGATTGCACAGTTTTGAAAGAGTGAGTAGAGGAACATGCAGTGCTGATGGGGTCAAACACAGGGGTCAACTTTGACTCACTGTTAGAAATCCAAACAGAACAACTACAGCAGTTTTCCTCCATGTTTGTGCTGATATTGATTACTCAACATGGGACGGGATTCCTGCAAAGGTCTGTAAATGTATTTAGATTCCATATGATCCTGTTAACCCTGTTAGAATAAAATCCATCAAGTGAGAACATGTCTAGACCTTGAAATTGTAGAATCAAAATTGAATTTAAAGTCTGGATATGTATGGAATCTCAAGAGATTTCCAGATTGTGAGGAGTATGGAAACTGAAGGGAGAAATATGGAACCTAGTATGGAATTTAAAAGTGATTGAGTAAATGTAATCCCAAACCCTGTGGAGTATGGAATCTAAAAGGGTTTTAAAACCTGGAAAAGTATGTGCTCTGAATGGAATTTAAGATCTGAAGGAGTATGGATTCTGAATGGAAGTTCAAACCTGGAGGAGTGTGGATGCTTAATGAATTCAGTTTTGAGGATTATGGAATTTAAAGTAAATGAGACTTGGAGGAAGAGTTGAAATCTGGAAGATTATGGAATCTGAATGGAATCCCAAACACTGTGGCGTATAGAATTTAAAGGAATTAAAATTGGAGGTGTATTAAACTAAAGTAATTCGGTTTTAAGGAGTATGGAATCTGAAGTGATTGAGACCTGAAAGAGCATGAAATCTAAATGGAATCCCAGACCAATAAAGGAACTGAAATGAAAGGATTATAGAATCTGAAAGGATTTTGACTTCTGTAAAAGAATAAAATCTAAAGTATTTCAGTTTTAAGGAGTATGAAACCCAAATGTAATCCCAGAACCTGTGGAGTATTAAATATAAAAGGATTGAAATTCAAGGGGTTTGGAATCTAAAGTGGTATCATACATCAGCAGGTCTTAATCTAAATAAAATCCCAAAATCTGAGGAGTATAAAATCAGAAGGGAGTAATATCTGGAGAAGTATTAAATCCAAATGGAATTCCATGAATATTTGACAGATTAAGACTGGAGAAGTTTGGACTGGAAGGGATTGAGACCTATATCATTCAGATTCATATATCCGCAAGAAACTTTGAAGCATGAACTCTGCTTTTTTCGACTTCTCTGTGTCTGAAAAGCCAATGACCCAGCTTTGAATTGAACTGGAGACTCCTTATAAAAAATGTCCCATAACATTGACATCACATTTTCCAGTGTAACTCTAGGAACAATGATTGAATGGACGTAGCCTGTGGTGTAATAGATCATAATCTCATCTTCATTCTTATCCAACAACGTGAGAAAGAAAAAGAAACATTGAAGCGGTTTGAGATTTGATTTGCTGTGCAGAATGCGTTCGGTAAACATCGCCGAGCAGCTCCGGGGGGAGTCGCGGAGGGTGGAGGGTGGGGGATCTATTGTGTTCTGCGCTTTTTGTGGGATGAATTATACTCTCTGAAAGCGGAGAAAATGGGAGCGAGCTATTGTTTGCTTCAGCTATTGTTCGGAGATGCGTGACCCACTTCGAACACAGTGTTTCTTCTACAGCTTGTATGAAAACCATGAAAAGACCTTGTCCATGTACGGCATAATTACTTAACCTTTCCAATGGGTCCATGTTCTCTCTCTCTCTCTCTTTCTCTCTCTTTTTCCCCCCTCTTCTTTTTTTGATGACTAATTTTCTTGTACTAAAAGGAAAAAAAAAAACTTCCGATTTTAATTTTCTCTTTGTGCCATAAGGCACTTGGTGGATGAGCTTGCTGGAAAACGGAGCAGTGTGTGGATTGATTTAGGGAAACGAGCCCGAGCGAGCTAAACTGGAATAGACGCGAAGTAATTAATCCTCCACTCACCGAGTCGGCACTTTCTCTCCGAAGAAACAAATAAGTTTTTCTTTGCTGAAGATTTAAGGATTGTTTGAGGGGAGCCGGCGAGCGAAGGGGTAGAATGAGGGGGGTGGTGTTTTTCTGGCTTTCGATCTTAGAGGTCGTCTTTGGCCGTGTCCCAAATCGCAGCTTTCAATGGGATTACTTGAGGATGCTCCTAATTGCTATTGATTGCAGGGAGCTGTATTCGATTTCTTGGCCCTCGTCTTGCAGGGAGGTGGAGGAGGCAATTAGTGTTGCACACCAGGTTTCAGAGGTCTGATTAATAGGAGGAGAGTGTGTGGGATGATGGAAAAAAGAGAGAGAGAGAGAGAGAAAGGAAGACGGAGAGAGAGAGAGAGAGAGAGGGGAACAGCTGCGCTTTTAACACCTCCTGCTACCAACTTTACTCACTTCGCCAAAGCAGGCAACTTTAGCTCACTCAGTCAACATGCCACTTCTCGTGCTCGTGGAATTGCCTTAATACCCTTCTCGGCGTTCCGCCTCTCTGCTCCGCGGGTCTCCACTCGGAATCTTATTAAGCTTGGTTAGCAGTTCATTAGTTTTGCTCGTGTGAGCGCCTGATTTATCTGTCTAAATTCGCCGTTCAAGCCGAAAAGCTTTGTGAAAGTTCAGCATTGGGTTCCTCAGAATGGAATCACTTGAATCCACTCTTGGGACTGATCCTGGGCTCTCTGGGTTTTCTGGTTGGGGGCGGGGCTTTGTTCTAATCACGTTTTAATCGAGAGAAAAGCAAAATGTCGTTCAATTCAAAAAGGATGTAAAGGCATTTAACAAACTGGAGAAGGATGAAATTAATATGCAACTAATAGTCAGGTTTTCAAGTTAGCAAGAAATTGCAAAAGAATGAACTCCTCTGTTTCGACTTTCTTGTGTTTAAAAAGCCAGTCCCAGCTTTTTTTTCTAATCTGCTGACACTGGAGACTCCTTACAGAAGATTTCTCCATACTAACATCACATTTTTCAGGTCTGTTTAATTCTATAAATGATTCAATGGATAGTGTGCAAACATTTTCCCTTATTCTGGGCCTGTTGGTTGGGGGCGGAGCTGTATAATATTTACTATGAGAGAAAAGAAAATGCCCCCTCAAATCAGAATTCCTACTGTACTATCAGTGGTCTTTCAACCCTGGAGTTCAGCAAGTGACGTCAAATTAACATGGCTGCTCATAGGATCGAAGGTGAAAAAGTGTAAAACGGATCGTCATCTTCAGCAAGAGTGTGAAGTCCACTGGAGACTAATCTGCTGAGTAGGGTGGATGTTAAAGTGAACTCGTGTAGATTGTTCTTAGACGTCATGCACAAGCACTATAGAAATGAAACTTGGAGTAGTCAATGTGCAGCTTGTGAAGCAGTAAAGATTTACTGTCCTCCAAAAATAACTCAACATACAGCTATTACTGTTTTTTACAGGCAACAAAAGTTAGTACACCCTCAGTGATAACAGCTGTATGTTGTGTAAAGATGCAAAGCCGTGCATCCTATTCATCATGTCATGTTTTTGTCTGCTTGACAGAACCATACACATTTGTGTATCTCATATTAAAGCTGTTAAAATTCAGGCCTTTGGGGACAATTCTCTCATACTGAACCATGGATGTTCAGCATATGCACCTCATGGTAAAGAGTCTCTTGAGGATCCGAGAATTAGAATTGTTGCTCTACACAAAGATGCAGAGGCTGTAAGAAGATCAGTATCACAGTGAAACTGAGTTACAGTACAGTCGTCAGGGTCATACCGAGGTTTTCTCAGACGGGCGTCAGGGGCAGAAGCTGCTTCATAAGTGAGTAAGTCCTGCAGCATTGTTTTAGATGTCGACAAAGCGGAAGGTGATCCAACTGTACGCTGCAAACTGCAAGAAGTCCCAGAAGAAGTCTCTTCTGAAGCTGCTCACACGAAAACCCACCAATTGTGTGCTGAAGATGACCTGCTTAAGAGCATGGATTACTGAAACCATGTCCTGTAGTCTGATGAGACTAAGATAAACTTGTTTGGCTCAGATGGTGTCCAGCATGTGTGTTGACGCCCTGGTATGGAGCACCAAGAATATTGTGTTTTGCCTACAGTCAAGCATGGTGGTCTGGGGCTATATGAGTGCTGCTCGTACTGGGGAGCCGTGGTTCATTATAGGAAAAGATGGATTCCAACATGTACTGTGTCATTTTGAAGCAGAACATCATGCACCTACTTTCAGAAACTGCTCCGAATGAGTTTTACAACATAACGACCCCAAAAACACCACTAAGATGACAACTGCCTTGCTGAGGAATCTGAATCTGGACGTCTCCAGACCTGAACCATTCGTCTAACATCCAGCAGCTCTGTGATGTCCTTATGGAGGAGTGGAAGGGGATCCTATTTAAGAGATTTTTTGATTGTAAACAGGTGTGGCTGGAGAAATGGTGTGATAAACCACAGTTTCAAACACTTTTCCCACTTTTCCTATATATATATATATATATATATATATATATATATATA
>MU562658.1:492812-561075 GCA_024362625.1 Silurus asotus
GGGGGGGGAGGGGGGGGATGTACAAACAAACAAACAAACAAAAACCAACAAAAAATTCCAACCACAAGATCAGATGAAAAACAAACGCCACACTGCTCTTTCTGTTCGTCTGCTTGTGAATGCACAGTATGGGACCGACCTCGGTCTGAAGTAACAGACGTTACAGGATGGGAAATGATGCTATATAATGCTATAAGGGTGATGGGACCCTCAGTGCCCAGAACCCATTGGTTCTTGTTTAACAGTATGTTTCCAGAATAATAGATACCATTTCTCAGTTTTCAGGCACAAATTTATATAACAGTTTTGTTTAAAAACAAACAAAAAAAGAAAGTTCCTTTTTTTTTCCTCCTTTTTCTTCTCATCTTTTTCTTTTTCTTTATCCAGCTACAGTTAGTTGGTGTCTCGAGAAAAAAAGGGCTGAGGTTCAGTTTTAAAAAATCTCAGCGTTGAATGATGAGGGAGACTGGAAATACACTCACACACTCTTATCGCGCACACACACACACACACACACACACTGTTCAATCCAATCTGGAATTCCAGCGTGTGAACAAACACTTCACTGTGTAGGTGTCTGGACGAAGCAGCAAATGAGAAGCGTAAAACAAAAAAACAACAAAATCCAGGTTCCTTCCGCAAGTCCTCGTCTGCCATCGTTTCCTCAATGATTGTCAAAAAACAGAAAAAGCTGAAATTGGTTTAGGGATTGAACGATGCTTGGTGCTGGAGTTTCTGGAGTTCTGTAGCTTTTGATTGCCCAGAAGGCAGAAATCAGGTGGATGGAAAAAGTCAGTGTTGATCAGTAAACCGTATGGAATATGATACACGTGCCGTAACGTCACAGTGCCACGTTTACATTCTGTGGAATTTATTCACACTGGTTTTTGCGTAGGATTTAAAATAATATGTCAATACGGTAAATCAGCCAATCGGGCGACCCATGCTATGCTAAAAATGTAGCATGTCATTTAAACGGACGTGGTGTTTCCTGGTGTAAAACACTGACACTTCTCAGACTCAGGGTAAATGCAGTAAAGTAAACAAATGTCAAAATCATTTCATTCATTTCAATATTAAGAAAAATATCAACCAACTAATCAGAAACCAGTATTCAAAATACACTGTTTGCTCAAAAGTATTGGGGACACCTGACCTTTCCAGCCATATGACGCCCACAATTATATAGGATGTCTATGAAAATCTAAACCTGTTCCAGTCTGACGATGAAGACCTGCTTTACTGGAAGTTGTGAAAGATCTTCTGCTATTAAGCTCCAACACTATTGCGATGTATATGAATGCTGACTGCACCCCAGGCCTCCTCACCTTCTCATCCACATCAGTACCTGACTTTACTAACACCCTTGTATCTGAATGAGCACAAAATCTAGTGGAGCATCTTCCCAGAAGAGTGGAGGTTATTTTCAAAGGAAAAGGGGACCAAATGTGGAATAGGATGTTCAACCTTATGGTCAGGGGTCCACAAACTTTTAGCCATATAATATTACCTTGTGTTAAAAAACATAAAAAAAAAAAAAAACATACATGAAGAAAGAACATATTTATAGGTGAACTTGTCAACCAATCAGATGTGAACATTTCCTGTAGTTATGATGTAAAATTTGGATAAATAGTATGCTAGCATAAAAATTAGCATCTGATTTGATCATATTTACCATTAAACCTGTGCAACGATGTTTTTCTATTGAAAATCAGTAATATATAGTTTATAACCCTAAAGAGCTGAACGTAATAAAATAACACACTAATCGTTGGGAAATTCAGTTGTTTGCGTGGTTTATTTTCTGTTATGTTCTCGACTTCCTACTACTTTTTATTTAGCAAAGCAAGCTAACTGTACTAGCTGTGTGAAGAAAGAAACTCTGCTATGACCTTCCAACCTTTTTTTCCTATAATGTCTTTATACACAAAAAAATGTTTCCACCATTTGTGGGCATCAAACTGCAGGTAGGAGCTAAAGCAGTGAGAAGAAGAACTGAAGAAACATCAGACCGCGAGGAAACTGATCTGAGGAATGGTTCGAGCTAGTGAATTGAGCCTAGTTAGCATGACATTGGAAAACAGGAGTATTCATAAACACGCGTATTTGTAGAACATGAACAATCATTTGATAACTTCAAGAATGATGAAACTTTAATGAATGGATGTCCAGAGTGGACATTTCTTCCCACTTCCAATGATATTCCTTTATACCTCCAGGTTAACACAATGTTAGATTGGATATTAAGACTGAATCTTAGATTGGATTTTGGAACTTGATGTAAGATTGGATAAGATTGGATGCTCAGACTGGAAGTTAGATTGGAAGTTAGTTTTAATGTTAGATTGGATGTTTGACAAGATTGGATGTGAGAGTTGGTGTTAGGACTGGATGTGGGGTTGGATGTAAGAATAGATGATAAAATTGGATTTTAGGACTGGATGTTACATTAGATGTGATATTTTGTTTTAGGACTGTATGTAAGATTGGATGTTAGGATTGGATTTTAGGATTAGATGTTAGATTGGATATAAGAATAAATGTTAGGACTGGATGTTTTATTAGATGTTAGATTGAATGTAAGAATAGATGTTACAATCAAATGTAAGATTGGATGCTAGATTGGATGTAAGAATAGATGTTAGATTTAGATGTTAAATTGGATGTTAGTTTGGATGTTAGATTGGATGTAAGAATAGATGTTAGAATTAGATGTTAGGACTGGATGTTAGATTAGATATTAGGATTAAAGGTTAAATTGGATGTTAGTTTGGATGTTAGATTGGATGTAAAAATAGATGTTAAAATTAGATGTTTGGACTGGATGTTAGATTAGATTTTATTATTAAATGTTAGATTGGATGTAAGAATAGATGTTAGAATTGGATGTTAGGACTGGATGTTAGGTCAGATGTCAGAATTAAAAGGTTACATTGGATGCTAGATTGGATGTAAGAATAGATGTTAGGATTGGATGTTAGATTAGATGTTAGGATTGGATGTTAGATAAGATAATAAATTGGATGTTAGATTGGATGTAAGATCAGATGTTAGATTGAAATATTGTAAATATTGTGATCATATTTGTACTAAAAGATTTTGATGATTTCACTTGGTGTGATTAAGCAAATATACAAAATAAATAGTAATTTTCCTTTTTTTCTGAAAACAAACGCTGATCTTTTAACTTTTTTACTTTCTACTTCTCTCATTGTTGACTGCTACAGTAAAAGTCATGGATTAGAATTTTGCAATTGCCACAGGAAATCCTGTTTGGAAAAAATCCTCATGGTGCTTTGTGAAGTAAGATCTTTTATCCCTTGTATCTAAACCCACTGAAGAACTCACCACGCTGGGATTTTTGTTTCACCACTACAAATAAAAAGTTCCCTTTGGAAAGATCTGTGTGTTAGAACTAAGACAAAATGTGCACAGGGTTTCATCAGACCGGGACTGAGAACTGGCTTTAAAGCCTGCACAGCGAAAGGATTATAATCACAGCTCTAAAAAACTCTGAGCTTTAATGCTTTCCTGGACTGATTTTAGCCAAAAAAATTAAAATAAATCAAGCTCGCTGGCTGTAAATGTAGTCAAGATTAGTTAAGCATCATCAGAGCTTAATGTGGGGATCTGGATGGTTTATGATGAACGTTATGGGAAAAAACGGACCACGTGGTGGCTTTGAAATCCCAACGGCATGAAATATGAAACATTAAAAATTGGAGTTATACCAACTCATTAATATGGATGATGGGATATTAATAGTAGTATCAGGTGTACAGTTTCTTGCAAAAAGTGTTTTTTGCGATACATGCATATTCTTTTTGTTTCTATGCAACAAACTAGAAAAAAATTGGTTGAATGAGTGAAAGAATGTTTATAATTTTATAGTTTTTAATCGTATTTAAAATATTTGTCTCTAAGAGAAGAACCTAGCAAGCCTCACCCCCAGAGTCAAAAATGGAAGTGGACACCTAATATTTCGGGGTTGTTTTGGAGCAGGGAAGGTTAGACTCTTATACTTTAAAGTAAAAGGAATCCGGAACCAACATGGCAACCATTCCATACTTCAGCACCATGCAATTCCATCTGGACTGCTGCTCATTAGAACTTCACCGTACAACAAGACGATGAGCTGAAGCGTACGTCTGAGTTCTGTAAGTGTTATTTAGACAGTAGACAGACGTCTGGAGTGATATCTCTCATGGAACGACCTGCCCAGTCAACCTTAATCCTACTGAACTGCTCTGGGATGAACAAGAAATCTCCAACTAGTGAAGAACATCTTTAGCAAGTTTTACAAGAAGCACAGCAAAGTATTTCTGCTGATTGTTTGAAGAACTAAACTGTACAGATGCAGAGAGTAGGTAAAGCTGTTCTTCATGCTAAGGGATGGAAATAAAGTGGAACATCTGGACTTTTATAGATTTGTTTGGTCAAAGTAAGAGTTCTTGCACATAAATCATAAAAGATTCCAAACTATTCAGTGTGACACTCTGACATAAACACAATGCTCTCACTCGAATGATGACTCGCCATGAGATGTCAAATATGTCACAATAAATGAGAATTAAAATGAATCAGACTGCAGAATGTGCTCAGGAGCGACTACAGCATCTAACCACAAGTCAGAAAACATCTCTAATGCACAACAGTCGAAAAAAAAAATGTCTACAGGTGATGCAAAGAAAACAAAAAAGATGAGGTTAGAAGTAGAGAAGGTCATACGATTGATCACTGGACATGACCAAAACCAGTGCACAGACTTCATGCTGAACTTAAAACTGAACCCATATAGAAAACACAGTCCCCAGTCATGGCGAAGGTGAAATCCACTGAAAAATCTGAACCCTTCTACAGAGGGGACGCGCAACCGAATCCCATTACCATCTCATTACCAACCTCATGGTGTATTACGCAATTTATTAATCAGTGCCGAGACTCGGGGTCTTAAAGGCTAAATGAGATGCGAAAGAAATCCTTGTGATAGATGGGGCGGGCCGAACTGGTGCCAGGTTCCAATTCATGGTCATGTAAGTAAGAGAAGTCTGGAGACTGGTCAAAGTAAAATAAAGCCTGGTCTTCACCTCAATCAAGAGCTGAAAATGACGACTAAGTGGTGGAAGAGTGTAAAGCGCATTGTGCAATAAATCTTCCAGTAACGCAGCTCCGCCACTGCAGTGCATCGGCTAGTATTTAAAACTAAGTAATTTTTTTCTTAATATATTGATTTAAATCAATATTAAGAAAAAAACCTGCTTAAAAAGCAGGTTGCAATACTTTATTTTACTTTCAATACTTGCTAACAGTCTGCTTGCTAACAGTCGCTAACAATCAACTCACTAGCAGTCAACTCACTCTGAATCAGCATGCTAACAATCGCCAACAATCAAATCATCGACTTGCTAGAAATCAGCTCGCTAGCAATCTGCTTGCTAACAACCGCTAACAGTCAGACTGTTAGCAATCAACTCACTAGCAATTAACTTGCTAGCAATCAGCTTGCTAACACAGTCTGCTTGCTAACAATCGGCAACAATCAGCTTGCTAGCAGTCAACTCACTAGCAATCAACCTGCTAGCAATCAGCTCTTTAGCAATCAGCTCGCTGACACTTACCAACAATCAACTCTCTTGCAGTCAACTTGCTACCAAAATGAAATATAAAAAATACTTTAGCGAGAAGCTCATTCTTGATTTCTCTGATGAGATCAGAAGGTCAGGAGGCCCTCGCTGCACACCTAATGAATAAAACCAGTGCGCTGACTTCACGCTAAACCTAAAACTAAACGCATATAGGAAACACAGAGTATCTGGTCATGCTGAAGCTGAAATCCACGGCAATTTCCAAATCTTCTCCAGAGGGGTCATGCAACCGAATCCCATTTCCATCTCATTACCAACCCAATGGTATATTAGGCAGGTTACCCGTCAGTGCCGAGGCTCAGGGTTTTAAAGGTTAACTGGGATAATTTCTCAGAGCGTAAGAAATCCCTGTGATAGATGCCGTGGTCCAAACGGACGCCATGTTCAAATTAATGATGCGTAATTTATCATGTGAGGAAGAGAAGAAGGGGAGACTGGAAAGCACAGACTGGGTGGAGGACATGTGGAGGAAAGTACAGCAAAAAAAGCTCCGGTCGATGGATAGTATGTAGATATTTATGGAGGATCTATCGCATTGTCCCAGGGGGCAGGTTCTTATTCAGCTCCAACGAATAAACACTCTGTGATCTGCTGGAAGCTGTGTGATGGATTTATAATGTGCCGTTACTTTTGTCTTAATTGAAAGTTTGTTTGCCTGAAGAAAAGAAAAAAACTGTTTTAATAGAAAAGATTTTAATGAAATATATTGTTGCTAGTTGATCATAGCTGAGGATGTTCTCCAGATGAGTTTTCCAACCGAAGGAATCCTGAACCAACATGGCTCCCAATTCTTACTTCAACACCATGCAATTCCGTCCAGACTGCGGCTCATTGGAACCGACTTCACCGTACAACAAGACGACGATCTGCCGCGTACATCTAAGTGTTTTTAGAGAACAAACAGTGGTCTGGAGTGATATCTATCATGGAACAACCTGCTCAGTCATCCTACTGAACTGCTCTGGGATGAACAAGAAATCTCCACTAGCAAAGAAGATCTTTGGCAAGTTTTACGAGAGGCAGAGCAAAGTATGAAGGTTCGGATAAGCTAACTGTCCAGATGCTGAGAGTGTATAAAGCTGTTGTTCATGCTAAGGATTTTTCGATGATAAAATAATAATAAGTGGAACTTCTAGACGTTAAAAATGTCTACAGGTGATGCAAAGAAAACAGAATTAACACTGCCTGTGTGTATGAAGATGAACTAGTTTAAACAAATACATACTTTACTGACTTTTGATAAGTTCAGAAGGTTAAGAATATCATATCACCATCAATGCATTTAAATTTATGACATTTGGCAGATGCCTTTATCCAGAGCGACTTACGATCAGCAGGGAAGGGTCTAAGGGCCTTGCTCAAGGGCCCAGCAGTGGCAGCTTGGTGGTGGTGGGATTTAACTCTGTGACCTTTCAATCCAAAGTCTAATGCCTTAACCACAGAGCTAGCACCTCTCTCAATGGACACCTAATGACTAATGGACACCCCTGCTAAACATAAAACAGAACCTAACAGACAGCACAGTCCTGATGAAAATGATATCAAAAACCTTTCCCAGAACTAGCTAGATTTGCATAAACACAACGTTTCTTTTAAAAGTTTTCCCACACAACATTTCCTAATAAACAAATCTCTGTTCAGGGGGCAAAATTCTCATTTTGTCTTTCAAATGACCTGCCGTGTTTGAACTGTACGCCTGTCAAAATTCCACCAATAGAATCACCGGTACGAGCTAATCATTCACGCTAATTCACTAAATTGCACAGAATTATGGCTTAATTTGAAACACAACCTTCAGGACCTTCAGATGGTGGTGTGTGTGTGAGACGGATGAGACGAAGTGGCTCAGAAGCAGCTTCTCGCTTTTGTGTCGGCTCTGTACCCGCTGGGCCGCACCGCTGAGAGCAAGGACGAGGCTAATTTATCAGCGAATACGCTCTGATTAAGGGGAATTTCTGCAGACAGTTTTGGATGTGCTAATTGCTTGTGTGTGTGTGAGTTCAAGCTTTTTTGCTTTTAGAGAATACTTCTTTTTGTGGTGTGACATGGGAAGCAAAATAAGACGATTCACACAGTCAGTGCTGGAATCGTAAAAATAGTGAAAATGTCCAACCGAAGCGTTTTCTGTTTTCTTCACTTAATTCTGCTTCTGTACCGCTAGAACACAACGTCCCAGCCTGGAGACTTCTATAAACGTACGAATGCAATTTCATTCCTCTTTGGGAATCTTTTTTGGCTGCTGTTGACTTAATAAGCTTACTTCTAATTACCAGACACAGCATTCAGAACATCAGCTGAGTCTCATCTACCATGCTGCATTTACATGCATATTCATGGTATTTGGTCGACACCCTTATCCTTCTCATCTCATTAAATCAACTCAGCAGTTGAGGGTTAAGGGTTTTGCTTAAGGGTAGTGGCAGTGCTAGGGACATGGACTGAGCTACCTTTCTATTAAAGCAACCCTATTGAGGTATTGTAAGTACGATAGTGAAGAGTTGAAGATTGTAAAGACTGCATGTTGTCAAATGGTCACTTAATAAGATCTAGATCTGGGCCAACAAATTATATCAAAATCCTCTTAAAGATCAGGAGAAAACCACTAAGTGGTGAAGTGAAGAACACTGATGATCTCTTTATGATGGCACCTGTTAGTGGGTGGATTTATTTATTTATTTTGTCTTCAAAGTTGATGCTAGCAGCAGGAAAAATGGGCGAAAGTAAGGATTTGAGCGAGTTTAACAAATTGTGACGTCTAGACGTCTGGGTCAGAGCGTCTCCAAAACTGCAACTCTTATGGTTCCTGCAGTGGTCAGAATTTATCAAAAGTGCTCCAAGGAAGGAACAGTGGTGAACCGGCGACAGGGTCATGGGCAGCCGAGGCTCGTTTATGCATCGGATGTGGTCCGATCCAATAGATGAGCTCCTGTAGCTCAAACCGCTGAAGAAGTTCATGCTGTTGATGCTAAATGGGTCAAAACTGTTTTAGCAGCAAAAGGGGACAAACACAAAATTAGGCAGGGGGTCATGTTACGCTGATCGGTGTATGACTTATAAATCAGGATCTCATTTGAAAGTAAACTCAGTAATTCACGTAACAATTTTTAAGATCCTTAAAGGGCTACTTTGCGACCAAACGGCTAATTGGTAGCTAGATTTGCTGGATAAATTTTAACCCCCAGTTATCAGTTGCAGTAGTTTTTACTAAGTGGGTCTGTTTTTTTTTTTCTTTTTAATCTGTGTGTGAATGTTTCGGTCAACCAGAACAAACAATTCCTGCCAGACTTACAAACACTTTAGTACCTAAAATCCCTATTTCACCCCAGTAATGTTCACATTCTCATGAACGCTAATCTGCTATGAATAACCGATAGCATACAAGGCACTTACTAACCAGGGTACTCGATAGGGTCAGAACAGAGGATCTTGGTCTACTAAAACAAGCGGCAAAACTACAGATGTACAAAGTGACATTGAAACTTGCCCTGTGATTACTGCCACCTGCTGGCAGGAACAGGTACTGCTTAACTAATTGGCTATTCAAACCCTCAAAGCATATACGTCATGTCAAGTCACACTAAATTAATACATAAAACTGCAATGAAATGAATGAAAAGATAACTCAAGTCTGAATCTACCTTTTTACCATGGCCTGAAATCCATCCAACTGTTTCTAATCAGATTTCTAAAACTTGGAGAGCAATTTCAAAGTCATTAAACCTAAAAGAAATGAAATAAACCAGAGGCTTAAAGCTTCAAATGTGCACTTTCAGCAGATGCCCTTATACAGAGCAGCTCAGGGATTAAAGGCTCAAGGGCCCAACAGTGGTGGTTTGGGGGTGCTGCGGTTTGAACTCATGACCCTCTGGGCTGAAGTCCAATAGTTTAACCAGAGAACTATTCCACCCCCTTCTCCCCCAAAACAAAGAAATTAAAATAAAATAAAAAAGATCTAGTGGTACATCTTCCCAGAAGAGTGGAGGTTATTATGATGGGGACAAAATATGGAATTGGATGCTCAAAAACACATAGCAATTATATGGTCAGGTGCCACCTACTTTTAAGTATATTTTAGTGGTAATAGTAGTACAAATAAAAAATTTCAAGAAAAGCGAGGATGAATACTTTTTGAGCATTTTAGCTTTGATTTGCGCATGATCAAGGGACAAATAAATCTGAAAGCACCTTGGTTGATGGAGAAAATGATCTCCTCTAGAGCTATATCTAACAGAACCTACCATTTCACCACTTGGAACTCTAGCGAGCAACATGGCAGCAAAGCAACATGGGATTTTCTCAATTTTGCGCAAACTCGTTATAACGATGAACAGAAGCATAAATCGAAATGATTGGCTCATTCATTCTCACCACTTCTGCTCAGGTCCCATTAAACCGTAATGTGTGTTTGGCTTTTCACAGCTTTTCATACTCTGTTAGTATTATAGGCGTAAATAGTATATGTAGAAAAAAAGATATAAATAGCATACATTTCTATTCTCATTAATAATTCATAGAATGTGATAAAAAATATTGGATGCATTTCTAGGAAGAATTTCAGGATCGTCCAATTTAGCGTCTAGAAAGGTACGAATGTGGGTCTTGCTCTGCAGTAATAGCTTGTTTGTTATTTAGAAAGAAGTAACTCTAAAAGTCTCTTTCGCAGACCGAAAAAGCAATTTCTTCATCCACATTCGTCTATCAGTAAAGATAAATAAAATGCTCTCGCTAAACTCTTTCCCTCCTTTGCATTCCGCTAGCTCTTTAGCTGCTGTCAGGTTTATTTAAATCGGACGTATCTGAAACCCTACAATGTGTCAACGTCCAAAAGATCAGCATATGGGAAGCTTGAAATATTTATACATGATGTGTGCGTATCCTGACTTATGTAATATACCCCAGACTGCATTGCAGATCAAACTCAATTCAAGATGGCGGCTGGATTGTTACCGATTGCACATTGTGTATCTGCCGCTGCCAGAACATTTCAGGGAGATTATACACTTTGTGAAAACTCCATTACATCGTTTCTTGACCCTTTTTATTCGCTGACATCTCTGTGGATTGAAAGCGCCACTTTTTCTGCTCTCTCTCTGGCCGATAGGGCTGAGCGAAACGGTAATACAAGAATTCCTGATTTTTTTACTCTTTCTAGATTTTGTGTCTGGCATGATATCTTTTTTCTAATAGTTATAATAGCCATCATTTTTAGCGTTTTTGTGGGCGATGTGTATGTGGGCTAATCAAGCATCCCAGAAGTATTGCAAAAATATCATCTCAAATGTTATCGTATTGTCCAACCCTAAATCCTGCCCTCTAGATTTTTCCTACTAATCACATTTTTCTGCTGGGATGAAATTTCAGACCGTCATTACGGGGGTTTTGTTTAATCACATAAAGTATTAATAATAATAATCATAATTATCATAATAATACAATTACAATCATAAGGTGCATAATCACGAAATCAATTTGTGGTAAAAATTCCATTTTTTTGGATTCGATTTCCTCCACCTACAGCTCAGCGTTGCCAGTCACGATCCGGAATAATTAATCATTCGATTATTTTATTATTAATGAAATCTCGCAATCTTCGTTCGTAATAAATAAAGGGAATTGATATATTTATTTATTTTATATAATAATTCCTTCTCACACAATTGTACAAGATGTAAATAAAAAGTTCTCAAAGTTCCACATTATAATTACATCTTCCCCCTCTGAAGATCCTGCCATTGAAGAACACATGTACGTTCTGTGCGACCTGCACGCTAAGCTCGAGGAGTTTTGTTGTGAAATGTTATAGTACGACGCCAATTGAATTTTTGATCCGTTAGCGTATTTTGTTTCTATTTCGTGACCCTCGGACACCGTGAATCCGGCATCATCCTACTCCGTCCTCTTATTGGTGGACTCGAGATGGACATGGTAGCAGCGTTCACACGATCAGAAAGATTGGATTCTTTGTTTTCAGTGAAATTGCACAGTGCACAGGTGGCGTTTTGGGTAGCGTACCCCCCGAGCGGCTCTGAATAAATAAATATCATCCATCACTGAATCATGAAATATATGTATATATATAAATATGCATATATGTCTATGTTTGTGTGTAACTCTGTGTTTGAGCAGCATACGTGAGAATTATACCTACAAAGAAGCTTTAAAACAAAAACAGAACCACAGCTTTTGTCCCTTGATGGTCTCCAGATGCTCTTCGGCGGTGTGTCCAGTGTTTCGTTCAGTGTGTGTGTGAGGTTGTCTCTCAGCAGCCTCACTTCATCCAGCCGTGTTTTGTGCTCGTGCCAGTCAGTCCCTCCCCACAGTACGTGTCCTGGAAAGTGGACGGTCCCCCGCGGGTCTGGGCTCTGCCTGTCAATCCCCGGTCATGTTTCTGTCTCTCTTTTTCTTTCTCTCTTTTTACGGTAAGAGTTTTTAGGACGTCTGTCCATTGAGACACTCGCGCCTGAGACACTGCGCCGGCTTCCACCAGTCCCCACTGTGGCAGCGACAGATGGTGCAGTCGTCCACTTTCACTTCGATGCCAGCCGGGATGATTGTCGTTCCGGCGTAGCAGTTCGGTCCTGTCATTAGAGAGATATAGAGAGAAAGAGAGAGAGAGAAAGAATGGGAGGGTGGTGGAGAAAGAGAGAGGGGTAGAAAGACAGTAATTAGACAGAGCTCTCAAGAGGACTTATATTGAAGATCCACCCATCCATCCATACATCCATCCATACATTCTTCCGTCTATCTAATGAGAATCTTTGCTTTGAATTCTCATCTGGAATAAACAGAACCTTGGTCTTTTTCAGCATTCTGTTTCTGCAATCGTTTCCATGTCAACCAGTTATGACTGCCTTTCCGACAGTAGTGTAGGTTTATGTTCATCGTTACCATAATAACAACTTATAATGACGTCTGACTGTTCGATTGTATCAACCGATTCAAAATATGCTTTTCAGATGTTCTCTCTCTCTCTCTCTCTCTCTCTCTCTCTCTCTCTCTCTCTCTTTCTCTCTCTCTTTCTCTCTCGCTCTCTATACATTCTCCACAAAATGCTTTGGATTGAACTCATTGGTGCCTCTTTCACTCCATTCTGCATTCTGATTGGTCAGGAGGTGTTGGGGTGGTGTTTCCTAGAACAGCAGCTCCGACAGCACATTAATGCACCCCGCTCTAACTGCTTTAGTTTCCATAGTAACAACTTATGATGACCGGTGACAGATGCTCTAACCTATACATTAAATGGCAATAAGTTTGTTTCTTGAAGTTCTAAGTTTATTTCTAATAAGCGAACCAGTGGCGAATGTGGCAAGGAAAAACTTCCTGAGATGGCATGAAGAAGAAACCTAGAGAGGAACCAGCTTCATTACGGTTTCATCATTCCTGAGGTGATCTGTTCAGTGATAGGTGCTCAACTGCAGAACTGTTTATGCAACCTGTGGTCCTGAGCACATTTTTGCAGACTGTTGATATTAATTACAATCTCGAAATGTAACCATAAACAGACAAAAAAAGCACAAGGGATCATTTTTCAATAAACAATACATTTTAGCAAAGAACGTTGCTGTGGTGTGAGACTGTAAGGAGAAAACACTCCGGGATGTGCCTCATACCAGGATCTCATTGATTCTTTTAAAAAAAAAAGCAAAACACCATGTTTTATTCCTCACATATTTCTGCCAGGTAACATTTGAGTGAGTAAAGTAATCTAAAGATGTGATTTATAGCTGGTTAAGAAAATAAATCTGACCAGGTGAATTCAGACCTGCAGCTGTTACATGAATAATCAGAAACCAGCTAGCTTTTAGCATTTGAGAAAAAAATGGATGAATGAATAAATGAATGCTCCTAGTTTCAAAATCAGTATTTCATGGAAAGTTCCTGGTATTTAGATTCGGGTCATGCCCAAATTTCACATGATGTTTCTTAAATCTGCCTCCTGATTATTAATGTGTATGGGTTCATTTTCATAAGAATTAATTTAAAATGGCCCAAATAAAAAATCTGGGCTGGAGAAGAAAATTGTGATATTACAGTTTTTCTCAGTGGCTTTGGATCGTTTCTCAGATCAGAAATGAAATTTCTCAAATCTACTTGTTCAACCTCCACATCATGTCATCACTCGTGCTCATCATCAGAACATTTCTTGTTGTTTTGATCAAATTGTGAACGTTTTTGTACATCATTTAATGGATTGTGTACGAGTGTCTGCTGTTTCCTACATTATCAGTTGTTTATGTTCATGTTGATCAAAATATATTCTACTGGTTTCACCTGAATAGTTTTAACCCCCAAAAACATCTCAGCATCAGTTCACTGTATGTAAAATAATTAAACCAGTCGTCAGAATCTTTCAAGTTGAAGTTGATATAAAGATCAAACACTTGTACAGTAAAAGTGTGAATCCTGTCTGGTCTCTTATATTCAAATAAATTGATTTGTGCTGCTGAAATTCATAAATGTCAAACCGAAGGAATCAAATTTTGTGCATTTTCAGTCACTGTGATCCAAACCATAGTTTATATCAAGAAACGCTGAAACTGTGCAGCATCACACTGATAACATGACTAAACATTTTGATGATTTTGTTTGTAAACAAAGGGACTTTTTATTCTGATGGGAATGAGATGCTCACTGACACAAATACGCACTTTTGAGAGATGAACAAAGGATTTAGAGAAAAGTACAGACTTTTGCAAGAAATGTTTTGTGCTGTTTGTACACATTGTTATGAGAAATGCACTGACTGGTTTGCAAATATTTAGGATGATTCAAGAAACGATCCAAAGCAGCTGAGAAAATCTGTAATATAGTGTTTTGACCAATCAGAATCAAGGGGCGTAACCTGTGTTCAGTGTTGTGCTTGGAAGACAGACAGACAGACAGACAGACAGACAGACAGACAGACAGACAGACAGACCTACTGAAAGATATAGATAGACAGATAGAAAAAGAGAAAGAGATCATCAGACAGACAAAAATACAAAGACAGACAGACAGACAGACAGACAGACAGATAGATAGATAGATAGATAGATAGAGCTTGGTTAAGAGAGAGCGAGAGAGAGACTCGTTCTAACAGTAAGGCAGCTGCAGAAATGAGAGAGAGATCGTGTGGACGTGCCGAAATCTGACGACTTTTTAAATCTAAGTTTAGATTGAACATTTGTTGGAACAGGGAGCAGTGTGTGTGTGTGTGTGTGTGTGTGTGTGTGTGTGTGTGTGTGTGTGTGTGTGTCAGATATAAATTTGCTCTCATCCATCACGTATACGGAGCTTCTTCAAGGTCTTCTTCAACTTCTATCTTCTATTTTTCTCTTTAGAAATCATGAAAAAGCTTTTTTTTTTGAGTGGAGGAGCCTCTGGTGCACAGCAACCACACACTCTGTCGCTCCCTGACGTGTGTTTAGTGCGATGCAGTGGATGGTTGGAGGACGGGGTGGTGGACACGATGAGGATCGGTTCAATTTATTCCACAGAGAAACTCGAATGCACCCGAGGCCTCTGCTTTATGTTTGGGAAAACTTTTTTTTTTCTTCTTTCTCTTACAGTTAGACTCCTCTGACATTTCAGTACAGTATTATAAAGACCATAATGTCAGAATTTTGGTTATATTTCTTGATTCTATGCCTAAATCTCTGTTCCTTCCTACTTCTTATTTCCTAATCCTGAAGAGTTGTCACTTTGAACTCGACACTTCAAAGTATCTTATATATATATATATATATATATGTATATATATACAGTGGAACCCGGTTATCTCGCCCTCGGTTTCCTCGACAACCCTGATAAGTAGAAGTTTTTGAAGTGGAACCACCAAATTCTTGCTTTTTCTAAGCATTTTTTATCGGTTATGTCGCTGAACTATATCTCGAGCACAAGGGGAGAAATTTTATCGTCAGTTATGTGGATCGGCGCTGTGCAGCCGCAGAAGAACTCGCAAAAGTGGCGGAAAAATCAAACCTTACAGATACTACAGGTGTTTGTATTGTATACTGGTGAATCTCTGCTGCTGTTAGTAAGTGCACATATGCATTTCTTTGTTAAATGTTATGCGATGAATGTGAGCGCGGCGCTCCCGGCTTCAACTCCTTACCGAGCAGGGTAAGGAGCACGGCTCTCTCGGTAAGGAGTTGAAGCCGTGAGCTTCAGAGAAAGCGGCCGAGAAAGCACCAGCCACGCCCCCTTCGGGCGTTCACGTTTGAGACTTTCTGTCCCTTGTTTTTGGTTTCGGGTTCGGTTTTGGATCTTCCGGGTTTTTTGTCGGATTCGCGCCGTGCCGCCAGTCACGGTATTTTTTTATTTCCATATTTTTTCCATTCACAAACACTCTCTCTCTCTCTCTCTCTCTCTCTCTCTCTCTCTCTCTCTCTCTCTCTCTCTCTCTCCCTCGGCATCGCGGACGTAAGTTTTTTCGGACACTTTGTGTGTTTGTGCGGATTACTTCAGCCTGATGGTCATAAGTTTTCAGAAACTTAGTTACTGTTTATTTTTCTTTTTTCCACATGTGGACTAAATGTGAGACGGCACTGTGCAGCCGCTAGTTTTTTTTTTTTTTGAGTGATCTGTGTGTTTATGATGTTGGAGAATATAATAAAGGTTTGTATGGAGAATAGACGGTGGTTTGTATTGTATACTGGTGAATCTCTGCTGTTAGTAGGTGCACTTGTGCCTTTTGTTGTTAACAAACGTAAATTTTTATAGCATGCCTTCATCAAACAAATCACAGCAACGCTGTTGTGTAAAAAACCCTCCAAAAACACGTGCATGCACATTCTCATTTATTAACGCACATCATGTACATAAAGAAATTTTAAGCACCTTAATATACTGCCGCCATTTTGATTTTCGTTTATCTCGATCATCGGTTACCTGGATGCTTTTTGGCGACCCGCTAAGACATCGACAAAACCGGGTTCCACTGTATATATATATATATACACAAATTGCTTCATCTTGCATATTTAAACCTCATTTTGAAACCCCCATGCTCTACTCAACAAGCAGCCACTATACGCTTAAAAATGTCAAAATAAAGTTTGTTAAAAACTTTAAATAAATGTTAGTTGCAGTCCTAATTTGTATATACGAAGGTTTGTGGACAGCTGACCTATCCTCACGATGTCCAGCTTAACTGCAAGTAAATCAATTTCTTCTCCTCTGTCAGGTGGAATATTTTTGAGCTTGTGCAGTTTGCTACAGATGCGGTTTGTGAGCTGTGACTAGTGCGCTTTTTGACCAAACATTTAAAGTATGTGAAATTACAGACGTGATTGGATGCCTGATAGATGGCCCCGAAGTCAAGCAACATGGATTGTAAGCTACAGGAAGACTGCAGTGTTCACTATGAAGGGCTCACAGCAGATACCTTAGACCCTGGAAACATGTGATGTGACAGCTGAAATTTGATTGGATGGAATCCTAAAATGAAACATGCCAGCAGACATGAAATAGTCAGATGGATTTCCTGGTATGTTTTGTATCATTGTCATGTTGCAGGGTTCAGTTCTGCTTCAGCTTACATTTTTTCACAAATGGTCTCATGTTCCTCAAACACCCTCTGACACACAGTAGAATTCATAGTGATTTTCAGGATTTCATATGGTCTCCAAATATTTTATATGTGACTGAAGGCTGTGTTTTTGAACAAAACTTGCTTGTATTTCATCCACAGCTAGTTGAATGGAATTCATTATTGCTTGGCTCTGAAGCTCTAAACAGCAGCCGCTTGAAGACATTAGTGGTTTGAGGTGACTTTGTTGTAAGTAAATAAACAGGAGCATTTTTACTTTCTTAAAAGCTGTAAACTTGCAGGACGTGTTCAGTGGGTGAAGGTCTGTGCTGGAGAATAAAACCGATTACAGATCACAGAGATCATCTATAATTTGTCTATACATTCATTTTACTTAAGTTAGAACTCAGCTGTGAGCTCGGACTGCTCACAGTTCAAGGGTTAAATAGAAAAATAAATAGATGGAGGGATGATATGTGGATAGTTGAAAAAATGTGTTTGGTTGGATAGTTGATCAGTCAGACAGACTGACGGACTGACTGACTGACTGACGGAGATAGATAGATAGATAGATAGATAGATAGATAGATAGATAGATAGATAGATAGATAGATAGATAGATAGATAGAAAATCAAGTTTATTTGTATAGCGCTTTTCACAACAGACATTGTATCAAAGCAGCTTTACAGATTTTAGGAGTTAAGGTGAATGATGTGTATTGGTCCCTGATGAGCGGCCATGGCGACTGTGTCAAAGAAAAACTCCCTTAGATGTTATGAGGAAGAAACCTTGAGAGGAACCAGACTCAAAAGGGGAACCCATCCTCATCTGGGTGACATCAAGAGTTTGATCATAAATCTTTCAACAATACAGAACACTGGAATGTAAGATTGTAAGTAATGTTCTTTCTACAGTCTTATACAGTCATTCAGATAGATAGATAGATAGATAGATAGATAGATAGATAGATAGATAGATAGATAGATAGATAGATAAAACTACAGTTTTATATACAACTACACAAATGAATGCATGAATAAATAAACAAACAAATAAACAAACAAATGAATGGATAAAGGAATAATCAGTTTAAGTCAAAATTCTTGTCAGTATTTAAATGGAAAGTAGTAATTCAGAGTCGTGTTACGCACAAACGTAACCTAAGGGTTTTTCAGAAGTGTCTATAAATGCAAACACGTGTTTAAATCTAGAATAAAATGCAGGGATAGAAAATGCAGACAAATGAATGAAATTTTCTCTGCTTTCGATTGTAACGTCACGTAACAGAAACATAATTTGATAATAAAAAATTGAAGATGACTCATGATAGGAATGAAAAGTTGGCAAGCTGTAAATTAAATGTAATATGAGGCTACAGTGTATTACTGGTTGAAATGATTATATTAACCACTGATTTGAGGTCGTGTGTGGGGTGTTGGCTACTTTGAGGCGATTGTAAAACATAATCCAGATGTTTTGGGCAATTACATTACATTTTACATTTGCGGCATTTAGCAGACGCCCTCATCCAATTCAATAATCCCTGTTATAAAGAGCTTTAAAGGATAAGATGACCAAGCACCATATTTTCCTTCATAATTTTATTCGTAAAAAGTTCCAATAGTCAATATCTCTGATTAACATTTTCCTACTGCCCAAAGGAAAAAAAATCATTAGCATATTAGCATAATGAGCTATGGTTTAAATTCCAAGAAGCATTAGCCACCTTTCAAGTCATCGCAAATTGCACAGGTTTTAGATTCACATTATTATCAGAGTAAAAATATCACCCTGACCCTGATTTACAGACCCCCTGTGCATAATGAAACAGAATAATTTGGCTTAATTAATACATAAATCATAAATGCATAATTTTAAATGCTAATAAATTATTTTCCGAAGTGAATCTGCATTGCAAAAAGAAGCTGCCTTTCTTTTATAACGCTTTTAATTATAATGTCTTGAATCTGCTTCACAGAAATAAATAGAATACAAATATACATTTGAATGTAATGAATTAGTGCCTATAAATTTGCCCCTACTGAGCAAATTAAGGGTAATGGTGGTGAGGGAAAAAGTCCATGAGATGGCACAAGGAAGATACCTTGAAAGGAACCAGACATAAGGAAACCCATCCTTTCATTACACTTCCATCATTGTTGATGTTTACTGCTCAGTAAATAGTACTTTCTTTGTTTTTGTTGACTGTCTGTGTTTTTGGTTACCCTAATCTGATAACTTACACTAGAGAACAACTGCTTAACATCGGGCAGTTGACTCCAGACACTTTTCTAGAACAGTTTTTACAAACCTGGAATGTTTTTTGGAGATCTTTGTTGAAGTAACAGCGGGCGCCGCGGCGGAAGCGTGCCGGTGCAATAGTGACGCTACAACAGAGGGGATTTAGAACTGCGCTCCCATCGATTCACCTGGCGAACCTCCGCTCATTGCCGAACAAAATGGACGAACTGATTCATCTTAAATTGATTCGTCCACTGCTTATTGTTTTACCGAAACTTGGCTCAGTCACTCAATCCCGGACAGCGGATTATTTCTCTCGGGCTTCCACTTACACCGATCGGATTGCGTAATGGAGCTATCGGGCAAAATAAAAGGCAGCGGAATCTGCTTTTACATTAACGAATGCTGGTGTACATATGTCACAGTGCTGATTAAATACTGCAGCCCAAGCTTGGAATCACTGTTCATGAACTGTAAACATTTTTAATCACCGCAGGAATTTTCCTCATTAATTCTGACTGGAGTTTACATCCCACTGCAGGCCAACGTGAGTGATGCACTGCAAAACCTGGCAAACCAAATATCCGGCTTGGAGCAAAATAATTCAGGATTCTCTTTTTTTATCCTTGGAGACTTCTTAAGGACGCTTATCGCTCTGTACCCTGGACAGCCTTAGGGAACTTTGATCAGTGCTTGGTTCATATTATTCCAACATACAGGCAGAAACAAATCTGCTAAGCCTGTAGTCAAAACAGTGAAGAGATGGACCAGTGAAGCAAAGCAGGAACTAAAAGACTACTTTGACTGCACTGATTGGAGTATCTTCATAGCTGGAACTGATAACCTGGATTAACTGACTGTGACATCTTTGATCAGTTTTTGTGAAGATGCATGTGTGCTTACCAAAACATTCTGCAAATTCAGGACCAACAAGCCATAGTTCACAGCCAAACTAAAAAAAAAATGTCAACATGCCAAGGAAGATGCCTACAGAGGGGAGGACTGTACAAGCAGGCCAGGAACCTACTGACAAATGAGATCAGAATAGCCAAAAAAAGCTACTCTGAAAAGCTAACGATCCTGCATCAGTGTAAAAAGGCCTGCAAGATATCACAAACTACAGGAGACCAACCCTCCCCACTGAAGCAAACAAAGATCTGGCTGATCTGTGCTGACCTCAACACCTTCTACTGCAGGTGTAAGAACGATATCTTTTTACCTCTCATCTAACTCTGCCCACTGACTGGCCCCATCACACCTCTGTGTGATGCACCCAGTTCCACTTACGATTTGTGAATAGGATGTGTTTTGGCTTTTTCAGAAAAAGAAGACAACGACATCTGTCATCATGAAGACCTTTGAGCAGCTGGTATTGGCCTACCAAACGACTGTAACATAACAGCTGCTGGATTTCCTATAGTTTGCCTACCGAGCAAACAGATCAGTGGATGACGGAGTTAAGATGGGGCTGCACTACATTCTGCAACACCTTGACTGCCCTGAGACATACTGTAGCCCAGATTATGTTTGTTGACTTCAGTTCGGCTATTAATACACTAATTCGGGAAATTCTCCACTCCAAACTCCTAAAGCTCATTATACCCCCTGCCATCTGACAGTGGATCACATTCTTCCTGACTGGCAGGTAACAACAGGTGAGCCTGGGAGGAATTACCTCCGGTATTTAGACAGTTAGCACTGGTGCTCCTCAGGGATGTGTCCTCTCCCCACTGCTATTCTCCCTCTATACTAATGACTGCACATCAAGTGACCCAACTGTTAAACTCCTGAAATTTTCAGATGATACTACGCTCATTGGACGCATCCAAGATAGCATCAAGTTTGCATATGTGCAGGAGGTGAATGGGCTGGTCAGAACAGCCTAGAGCTAAAACCACTCAAAACTGTGGAGATGATAGTGGACTTTAGGAAATACCCCTCACCACTACTCCCCCTGACAATCTCCAACAGCCCTGTGCCATCTGTGGAGACCTTCAAGTTTCTGGGCACTACCACTTCCCAAGACTTGAAATATGAGTCCAACATAAATTCCACTCTCAAAAAGGCCTAGCAGAGGATGTTTAAAACAGCAGAAACAATCATTGGTGCTCCCCGGCCCATTTTACAGGACTTGTACCATCCAAGAAACAGAAACCAGGCGGGAAAAATCACTACTGACCCTTCGCACCCGGAACACAATCTCTTTCAACTCCTCCCTTCTGGCAGGGGCTACAGAACTCTGTTTACCAAAACTGCCAGACACAGGAACAGTTTCTTTCCCCAGGCAATCAGCCTCATTAACAACTCACCATAATTATATTCCCTTCTTAATATCTATAAGTACTGCACTATCAGAACTATCAGTCATCACATCATCCGTATATGTTACACACACTCCCGCTGTTGTATATTGCAGACAAGTTCTAAAGTAACTCTTTATTGCATCTCACGCACAATTCATGTTATTTGCACTACTATACACTTTATGTACATTGAACTATGATATACTCTGTATCCCTATTTAGGTCTTGTTAAGTCTGTATTGACTCACAGTGTCTTGTATTGTCTTGTATAGTCTGTTTTGTCTTCTCTTGTCTGTTTTGTTTTGTATAGCTAAATGTATAGTGTTATTTATGTCTGTACTTTTGAGAGTCACTAATAGCTGGTACCAAATTCCTTGTGTGTGTCAACACAGTTTTAGAATCAGTCCAATAAACCTGGTCTTGGTGTGAATGGTGTGTGTTTATCCCTGATGAGCAGCCGTGGCGATTGTGGTGAAGTAAAAACTCCCTTAGATGTTATCCCTTAGAAGAAACCTTGAGAGGAACCAGACTCAAAAGGGGAACCCATCCTCATTTGGGTGACACCAAGAGTGTGATTAAAATCTTTTGAACAATACAGAACACTGGAGAGTGAGAACTAACATGAGCACTGGAGTATAAGAGTATGAGTAATGTTTCTTCTACAGTCTTCTACAGTCATTTGTGGTTATAAAACTAGGAGCTACTGAGCAACTCATAAAATATCCCAACATTTGCGATCATCACAGATCCAACACCAGCTTCTCCATGCCAGAGCCTTTAAACACTCAAGGAGGTCCAGTGTCCATATAAAGTGGGATCCAATTGTGTCTGTCTCACATTGTTTGCACCAGGTTGCACGATGCACTTTATGTGGCGAGGACACGTCCTCAGCTTTTCTGTTATGTAGCTTTATGTTGTTTTATGTAGCACCAGAGTTCTGGAGGAACTTTGTCTCATTTCACTGTGTACTGTGTCAGATATATATGGTTGAAATGCCAATAAAAGCTTCTTGACTTGACTTGATGTGGTTCTTCTCCCAACTGTTACAACAAAGTTATGTGTAACCATAAGATGGATATGTGCTTCTTTTTGAACATCCCATTCCACAGTTTGTCTCCGTTTGAAGTGACAATAACCTCTGCTCTTCTGGGAAGATGTTCCATTAGATTTTTGTGGAGATTTCTGCTCATTCAGAGACAACGGTGTTAGTAAAGTCTGGTACATTCATCCCATAGGTGGCACTCTATAGCAGGATATCTTTTACATCTTCCAACCCATGTAAAGCATATCTTCATGGAGCTGGCTTTTTGCATTTTATACAATTGTGTGCCTACAACTTTTTTTTATAGACAGATGAATTTTTGTGTGATGTCCATTTCTTTGTAATAAATCAGTTACACTATATGTTGTGTTTGTGTAAAAACATTATTATATTCTTCTGTTCGACATTTCCTGTGACTTTGGCTGGTAATTAGTCTTGAAATTTTTTTATTATTTTTTTATTAATAAACCAAACATGATAAATTGCATTATTTCTTTCCCTCATATTGCTTACAGAAACCATTAGGCACTTTTTATAAAGTCAGTGAAACTGGCGATGTCTGGAGTGCGGTTGCTGTACTTTCAGCCCGATATAAATTCACTGTTTATGACGCTACACTTTCAAGGAACATTTAGATCGGCACTTAAGGACAAATCACTCTTTAAAAAGCAATACTCATCCAACGCTGGAAGGATTTTTGTCGCAGAAAGTTCACTTCCTCGCTTTCTCGCTTTCTCGCTTTCTCTCTCTCTCTCTCTCTCTCTCTCTTTTCGGATCAGAGGGGTAGGACTACGTGGGGGTATATGCAGTGGTGGTGGTGGTACATGAATAATGATCAATTCAATTCAAATCCTTTTTATTTGTAAAGTAATTTTCACATGGTCTCCAAGCCTATAAGTTCATTCCTAATAATTGTAAATTTGTCCATAATAGGAAAAAAGAAACCTTGAGATCCTCATCCTCAACACCGAATATCCATTCATTACAGTTCCATTATTGCAGAAATAGCTGATTAAATGCTACATGTGTTCCTGAGCCATTGTTAATTCCAGTCTAAATCCATCCTCAAAGCTCCCGTGTTGCTTAGTTACATCATGGATCTTTAAGTTGTTAATGTGGAACCATCCCTGGTCACGGTACTCGGGTAAGTATTATTTTGTCATATTTATACTTTGAATATTATTGAAATGTAATACTTTTTAGACAGCACTTGTACTCATTACAAATCACAACATTCAGTTCAATTGGCTCTTTTTAGGATACAATCAGATTTATTGAACCATTGTGCTATGATGCTACACAACTTAGTAGCAGGTTGCATTGGGATTGGGACACAAATCTCGTTCTAGCGGGTGGTTTTACCCAGTGCTTGAATTAAAGGGGGGATCCGGGACCCCCCATTAGGCATTAGGGATCCCCCATGACAAGTAAAAAAAAACAGATTTAGGGGGTCCCCAAGATTATTTAAGTTAAAAATATAGGAATTAGACAACGACTGGGGACCCCTATAAGACTTGACTCAATTCGAGCACTGGTTTTACCTGCGCTGCGGGTGGGAGAGGGAGGTCCCGGCAGGAGAGGGAGTCCCACCATCCCGCTAGTTGTAATGTTTTATGCGAAAGTTGTTTATAAGTTAGAGTTTTTTAATATAAAAAAATCAATAAAGTAAAAATTCCCAAGGTGTTTGTTATGTGTGGAGTTTTACATTAGTCTTTTTTTATATTTGGTTATTAAAAAATGTTTTGGTTTATGTTATTATTCTGTAAGTTCATCATACCCCTAGTGTTTGTGTATATTGTTGCCCGATGTTAATAAATCGTGACAGAATATTCGGGCGTGAATGGAGACAAAAATCATGGAATCGTGGACATACACGTTGTGGAAGCAGAAAATCAGAGCAATCGGGCGGGAGTGGGATTAAGAAACGGTCCGAGAGTTGAACCTGAGAATGATCATCTCTGGCTTTTACTCAGGAAATATCTTTTGCCTCTCTCTGGATAAGCAAATGCATCAGTGACCCCAAACACACCAAGCTGCCATTTCTGGGCCCCTGAGAATGGCCCTAAACCCCATAGTTGCTTGTGTGTTTGATTAAAATAAATGTCGAGTAAATGTAGAGTCAATTCCTCTGGATAAGGGCGTCTGCCTAATGCGATAAATATAACTCCATCCATCCACAGAGAAAAAGGATGAACCAGGCAGGTCCAGAAACTCTGAACTGCTGTTCACAAAGACCTTCTGAATCCAGGATTTAACAATGTAGAATCTGATTAAATATGAAACGAGCAAAATATGCCAATGTGTATGTGTTTAAGATAAAAAAAAAAGCAGAAGAAGAAGAAGAAGAAAATGCTGGCACTTGCTAATGCTCTGACAGACTGAGGCTTGGCGTTCTCCATGTCGATGTCGATCTTCTGTCAGCTCCCGGACTGAGGTGATGAGTGACTCCAGACTTCTCCCTCTGTCTCGCGCTGTCTCACCAACACAATCTCCAGTCAATTAAACGACGGCTTGCTGTAAGCCGCCTCATTCCGATTAGTCGGAGCACTGATGAGGTCGGCGTTATGGTCATTTTTCTTCAATTGGATGTACTTTCTCCCGCTCATGATCCACTGATGCGAGGCTTAATCAGATTATCTGAGATGCGAGAAATGAATTCCGGTATAGGCCTGGAATTCCGAGACACTGGAACGCTTTAGAGTTAAACTTTAAATACTCATCACTGTGAGAATCTGTGAACTGACTGATTCCCTCCGGCAGCAGCTCTAAGATGTTCTCCTGGAACGCCAATGTTGTCACAATGTGTCATTGTGTCCTGTCTGCCCACATTAGCTCTCTCAACTAGCTGCTGGCTACATGTGGATAATTGTGTGTGTGTGTGTGTGTGCATGTGTGTGTGTAGTGGTGGTGGTGGTGGTGGTGGGGGATTACATGGCCAACAATGCCCTGTTTACCTTCTACACCTTACAGCACTCTGATGATTGTTGTATAAGAACTCGGGGGTCAAGCGGAGCTTCAGGTCAACATCCAATCTTCTCATGCCCTTATTTTTAAACACCACACCTGGAAAAATGAATTTCCTTCCTTTTTGGGGGTATTTTTGTTTTATGTTAATCGAAGTTAAGAATTCCAAAAATAAAATTTCACAAATTCCCAGATTCCAAACAAGGTTTCTTAGATCCTGACATGCTCTTTAGTAGTTCTCCTGATGACATTCCCCACAAAATCATTTATACATTCTATTACCAAAAGTAATGTGACACCTGACTTTTCCAGCCATATGTGATTCTTCTCCAAACTTTTACCACAAAGTTGGAGGCACACAATTGTATAAGACGTCTCGAGATGTGCAGCATGAAAGTTTCCCTTTACTTGAACTACAAAGTCAAACTTGATTCAGCATGACAATCCCTCTGTGCGCAAAGCCAGCTCCATGAGGATATGTTTTAGATGAGATGGGTTGGAAGGACTATAGACGCCCTACCGCTTGTGCTGGGGATGGTTCCATATCAACAGCCAAAAGATCCATGAAATTACTTACCAACTCAAGAAAGGATGGATTTGGACTGGAATTATTATCAACAGTCTACTACAATGGCTCAGGACCACAGGTTGCATTAAACACTTATCACTGCAAACCTTCGATGTTGAGGATCAAGATTCCCTTTTGAGTCTGGTTCTTCTCAGGGTTTCTTCCTTATGCCATCTCTAGGAGGTTTTCCTTTCCACTGGCTCACTCATGAAGGATAAATTATAATGAAGAAATTCTTTCACAACCACTTCTCCATAATGCTTTTCTTTTACATAATTCTTTTACAACCACCTTATCTCCATAATGCTGCTTTGAGACCATGGATATTGTTATAAGTGCTCTACAAATGCAAATAAATTGAATTCTGGCTTTTACTAACACACTAAATGAACCGGATGAGCGCAAAACTTCACAACATCTAGTGGAACATCTTCCCAGGAGAGTGAATTTTATTTGAATTGAAATTTGAGGTATTATAAGTACAAATGGAGGCTAAATGTGGAATGCGATTTTCCAAAAGAAGATACCAATCTTATGGTCCACAAGCTTTTGTCTATATATAGTGTATCTCTCCTACAATGTGATGGTTGTTTAATGAAACAACCTAAAGCTCTTTGCGCTCTTATTATTCCATTCTTTGTGTAGAGATAACCGTTCAGCTGAGTCAGGACTCTCTCTCTCTTTCTCCCTCTTTCTCTCTCCTGCCCTTGCTGTGTAACCATCCATTGGAATCCAATATTTCTAATTTTGGGTTTGGACCTTTGCTGACAAGGATGTCAGAGATGGAGTGCTTTCTACAGGCTAATTAATCCCACTCAGCATAGCCTCGATCGATAGTGTAATGATTCCTGCTATAATTCAGCCTATATGTATATATATTCTGTTTAGTCTGAACTAACCGCAGCTATTCTTTCTCTGGCATGTGGTCAACTGTGAAGATTTACTGTATGTGAACCCTACTTTCTCACACACACACACACACACACACACACACACACACTTCTGAAGTCATTTTTTATTAATTTCCCTTTGTTTAACAGTGGTGTATGACGTCAAAACACCACATTAACATCCAGCTGTTTGTGGATTTGTAACTGTCGTTCACAGCGTGTAGAGGAAGATGTGTGTTACGTTATCATAGTTCTGTTTTACCGATGCGCCAAATCTCAAATCAGCACCAAAATCCGCCATGATGCGCACATCCGCCAATTAAAACCGTCCGTGTGGAAACAGCAAAAGTTCAGTATGGTGTCCCGATGATTTACGTCATTTAAAACACCATAATTACTTTAAAACATTTACGAGAATTTTTGTTTTTTTGCTCTATGTTGAGTTTGGTTTCACTAATAATAAACACACATTTGCATAAAGCCTTCATATTTTTTCATGACAATTAGAGTATTAAAAACTTTAAATGTATTAATTTAAGGTTCATTTGCAACAGATTAAGTTGTATTTAATCGTCGTGACAGTCGTGCAATTAATCACGATTAAATATTTTATTCAATACACAGCCCTAGTAAATAATAATAATTATATTAAAGGTGCCTTTCAAAACACCAAGGACACATACAATTTGGTGATAATCATACAAATAAAGACAACAATACAACAAACAACAGCTGTTTAACTGTTAAGATTTTTTGGAAAAAGCTTATCTTTAAAAGCTAAACATTTACCGACATGACTTACAAGTTGTGAGTCACTTTCTCAAATGGATTGTGGAAATAATTCCAAAGATGAGCAGTCCAGCTTAAAGCTCTAGACCCCATAGTGACTAAAGAACAGAGGATACAATGAGTGAAACAGATGCAGAAGATCTAAGAGCATGCTTCAGGATGTAAATATGAAGTCAGTGAGATAGATAAGATAAGAGTGCTAGATCATCAAGAGCTTTAAAAGTGAGAAGTAGAATCTTGTACTCTATTTGATATTTAACAGCCAGTGTGGAGTAAAAAGGCTTTTATTGTCATTTAAACCATATATAACTGATGCATTTATACGCCTCCAGAAACCTGGTGCTACATAAAACAACACAGAGCAACATCACATAAAATAGAGATACATGACAGAACACAGAGCTACATCACACAACATAGAGCTACATGACAGAACACAGAGCTACATCACACAACATAGAGCTACATGGCAGAACACAACTACATCACACAACATAGAGCTACATGGCAGAAAACAACTACATCACACAACATAGAGCTACATCACACAACATAGAGCTACATCACACAACATAGAGCTACATGACAGAACACAGAACAACATGATAGAACACAGAACTATATCACACAACATAGAGCTACATCACACAACATAAAGCTACATGACAGTACACAGAGCTACATCACACAACATAGAGCTACATTACAGAACACAGAGCTACATGACAACACACACACACAACATAGACCTACATGACAGAACACAGAGCTACATCACAAGACATAGAGCTACATGACAGAACACCGAGCTACATCACACAACATAGAGCTACATCTCACCACATAGAGACTAAAGTAAGTGTCCTCTTCACTTAAGAGTGCAAACAGTGCAGTCAGAAGAATAAAGAACAGGAGATAAAGAGATGATTAAGAACAGGAGAGATCTGCTTGATGCAGGAGGTTCTAGTAATTATACAAGCAGCTGAACTCTGGACCAACTGAAGTTTATGAAGGAGTTTGTGAGGTAACCAGAACAGAAGACGATATCTTTTTACGTTTACACACAATCGCCTTCAAAATAGTCCCCTTGCAGGGCAATACAGTGCTCTTAGCATTCGTGCCACTTCTGGAACGTGTCCTAGAAGTCTAGAAGTCCTAGATTTTCATCGAATCTCCGTGTCAATACAGCGACCTTTGATGTGGATCTCCGGGATGATGAAATCGCAGACTGGTAATGCATGTAGTCAGAATAACACTAGATGCACACAGGACAATGTCTTTTGGCACAATCACTTATGTGCTGCCATCTGTTGGTGCGTTAAAACGTTTCAAGTCTAGTTTTGGGATATGAGCTTGTATAATAAGGAGACGTTTGGTGTCACTGGTGTTCTTCTGAAGGTTTCTTCCTTATATCATATCAGGGAGTTTTTTTTTCTCCTTGTCCTCTCACCACTGGCTCGCTTGTAGGGTTTAATTTATGACACTAATATATATATTTGAAACTATTTAAGTCTGTATAAGTGGCACAGTATCCATCGGTAATGCCCAAAAAATGGACATGTTTTTATCACATCACAAGCCTCTGTAGTAGGGTTTCTGCAGGTTTCACCAAGTCAAGACATTTTAAGACCTTTTCGAAACAATTAGGAATTAAATGTAAGACTTAGATTATGCCATCAAACACACACATACACACACACACATGCGTTGTTAGCAACTGGCCTCAACCGAGCCCTAAATACAATTTTTCCAAGCCTAAAATCGCTAAACTTCCACTTCCACATGGCTGAAACATAAAATCCATTTTACCTCCGTGGTACAAACAGATTCGCACCAAGAACTAAAAGCTTATTGGCTGTAGCATGTTGCTTTCATTTGTAGTCATAATACAACAAATGATATTTTACTAGCGAAAGAAAGAACTACAACAACCACAAAAACTAAACTTTCTTTCGGCTTCTCCCATTAGGGGTCGCCACAGCGGATCATTAGTATTCATGATCCACATGTTTGATTTGGCGCGTTTTACGCTGGATGCCCTTCCGAATGCAACCCTCCCCACTAAAAGTGCACTGGCTTGTGCAACCCTAATGGCTGCGGTTGGTTCCCTGACCGGGAATCGAAACTGCGACGCAGCAATGAGAGCACCGCATCCTAACCACTAGACCACCAGGGAACCTACAACAACCACGGAAACTAACAAACAAAAAAACATTCTAAAGTGCTGCGAGGGCATTTTAAAGAGCGTTAGAGGTAGCGTTACATAAACATCAGAAGATTAGGACCTGTTTAAAGTTATCTACCACCTAGAACAGCGAATTCGAGACGTTTTAAAGCCTACGTTTTTTATTTTGAAATTTTAGACTTCTTTAGACGTTTTAAGACCCCGCAGGAACCCTTGTGAAGTTCCATCCTGTGTAAAACGAATCCACTCTGAACTGCCCCAATAGTTGTATATTTTCCATTTAATATCCTGAACAAACCCCAAATCTAATCATCTCTGAACCATTTCCTACATGGCATCCTTGTACATGTGACCTGTGTCACCATGGCATTTGTGACATGTACTGTGTATGCAGCTATAGTCTATACAGAGCATGCTGTATCAGATTTCGCCAGGCAGCGGAATCCCGTTTGCCATTGTGGATCTGTGAAACTGTGGAAAACAGGAAGTGAGTCTTACCGTTTTTACATATAGGGCAGCACTGCTCCGGCTCGTACACCGGATTAACACACTCGGGAACGGCGCAGTCGGCCACCACGCAGTGCACCTCGCTGTTCGGCTCGCAGCGACACCACTCGCACGGAGACGGCTGCGGAGAAACACACACACGCTGTTGTAAGAGAGCATCACATCACAAGGCATTACAGCTGGAGATTCAACCACCAAGTGGTGCGATGAGGAGGAGTTCCTGTTATCACTTTCTATTAACATCACCGGGTTTTCTGTTCCTTTAATACCACAGCATTTTGCCACCAATTAAAACATTTTTCAACCCCTTTCACTAACTAACCCCAAACCTTACCCTTTAACCTAACCTTAACCCTTAAACTTTTACCCCTAAACACTAACCTTAGGGGTCGGGTTAGGATGAGGGATAAAGGATAGAGATTATGATAAAAGGTCAAGGTTTGGACTAGGTGTTACATAAGTGTAGAAGGGTTAAGGTATTTAGAATTCAGGTAAGGGGTAAAGGATTAAGGTTACAGCAGCAGTCCCCAACCTTTTTTGCGCCACGGACCGGTTTAATGTCAGACAATATTTTCACGGACCGGCCTTTAAGGTGTGGTGGATAAATAGAACAAATTAAAATGATACGACCATAAAAACTGGTGTTTTCTAAATATAATAATAAACATGAATCCACTGTGTTGTTGTTTGTTCATTTTGCTAGCTTGGGTGTTTGAATTTAGCGGTAATGTATTATGTGTTAGCGGCCGGAGCCCCTTTAAGAAGGTAGAAGATGGAGGTAATACATGTGACCGAGGCATCATGACCTGCATCAACAGACAGATGTGAAGAAGAGAATGCGGTCATTTTCCAAAATAAAACATCATTCAGAATCAGATAATAAATAAAACAGAAATAATGTAAGTTGTGTATTCTTACTGTGCGGCAACCAATGTTGGTAGCAATTGACCCACGGACTGGTGCCAATTAGCAGCTCAGGGGGTTGTTGACCACTGGGTAAGGGTTTAAATTAAGGGTTAAGATAAGGGGCATTCAAAATGCTATTTAATGCATTCTGAGTTATTTATACTGTTAAAGATTTGGATTCTCAGTCTAAACATGGCCATAGTTAGCATTTCTGTGTCAAATACACTCCTCTGTATACATTTCGGCAAGTTTCTTTTTCATAGTTTGGCCCATCATGGCATCATGAATTCCTTGTATGTCACTTCTCCTAACAACTAACTAACTAACTGACTGACTGACTGACTGACTGACTATCTATAGAGAGAAAGAGAGAGAGAGAGAGAGAGAGAGAGAGAGAGAGAGAAAGAGAGAGAGCACCCATCCTTGTGCTTCATTCTGTTCCAGAAGTGGTTCCAGTGCTACACAGGAGGACATTTTCAAAGAAGTGTGTTTTGGAAGCAGAACCTTTTTCAGTACTTGGCACATTACACGTCCGGCTGTAGTCACTGTTGCAGCTGTTGTTTTTTAATGTTCAATAATCAGACTCGGGATCCAATACGTACGGCTGGATCTGATTATTAGCCATCGTTCATTTAAAACTATCAAGTTAATGTTCCTGTTCTATGTATAGCATTGTCACAGACATTTGCTATGCAATAGCAGTAAGAATCAAAAGGAGAGATGTGGATAAAGAAAGGATCTGTTCATGAGTCTAAACATACAAGCTAATTGGCCAAGCATTATAAGGTTAATGACATTCCTTGGGTTTGTGTGGCTGCTTCCAGAACTGGCTCGCCAATCTTTATCAATGACGGAACACATGATGACAGCAGCAGAATGAATTGAGACGTCTGCAGAAACATTCGGTCTATCAATTTCCAGAGAAAAGCTCTCAGTGTAATTGGAAGGAACCTCATCATAAAGCAAGACAATCATGTACACAAATAAAAGGGAAATGTAGGCTTGAAAATACTGCAGTATACAGACATAGGTTTCTAGAAACCTGATCATAAGATTTCTGTGTTTTTTTATTTTATATTTTTACATCCAATCCATTCAGACACAAGGCTGTTAGTAAAGTCAGGTACTGTGTGAGAAGGTGAGGAAGCCTGGGGTGCAGTCAGCGTTCACATTCATCCCAAAGGTGTTCAACAGAGTTGAGGTCAGAGTTCTATAGCAGGAGGTCTTCCACATCTTCCAACCCATATAATGCATATCTTTATGGAGCTGGCTTTGTGCATAGGGGCGCATTGCCACGCTTGGACAGGTTCAGGCTGCCAAGTTCAAATGAACACAACATTTCATTATACCGCATCCAAATACATTTTATACAATTGTGTGCCTCCAGGTTTGAGGTAACAGCTTGGAGAAGCTGTTACCTTAACACATATGGCTGTAAAAGTCAAGTCTTCCATACTTTTTTACACATAGTGTATGATCTATAGATCTTGATACACTATATGGGTAAAACTATTGGGACACATGACCTTTCTTACCACGTGTGGTACCACATTCTTCTCCAAACTGTTACCACAAAGCTGGGGAGCATGAAGATATCTTAAGTGGCCTGCTATAGAGCTTCGATCTAAACCCTACTGAGCACCTTTGGGATGAACGTGAACTCTGACTGTACCCCAGGCCTCCACATCTACATCAGTACTTTGCTTTACTCACACCCTGGTGGCTGAATCTCCACACATCAACTCAAAGATCTTCCCAGAAGAGAAGATTGATGGGAATTATAAGAGCAAATGAACACTAAATGTGGAATGTGATGCTCAAAAAACACATGATGTGTCTGCAAACATTTGAATTTTGAGCATAACCAATAGAATTGGCCTTGCAGCTTCTTTCATTTCATAGAGGACTGTATATAATGTCTGATAATCAGATCTTTGTCACTATAATTCCACTTCATCATGTAGGTGTCTCACCGAGGTGTCATTTATTTTCCATCTGAAAGCTTATCACCATCAAATCTGCACAGAAAAAAAAAAGCATTGTGATTGTGTTTGTTCGAGATCCTATTAAAAATCCTCGCCAAACATAATCCCCATCGGCGTTCAGAGCACATTCACTTATTGCTGTAATAAAACATCTTCCCCGCGAGTTAATCAGGGTAAACAACTCTGGATGGCGGCTGGCTGCAACTTTGTGAATATGAAAATGGTTTTGTTTGCCGACCGTGTTGTTTATCGACGCGACGTACGCGGTACTCGGGTGGAGAATAAATACCCCTGCTTTTTCACACCAGGGCTTGAGTAAAGCTCAGCTGTGCACACGGCTGCTGAATCACAGTGATTAAATACTCACTCAAATCTTCAAATCGTCTTCCCCACCAACGATCGAACCCATTTTATCATAAACATCATCATGGAGTCTCGTTTCTATAGCAACAACTCATTCTCAGGGCTCTCCATGGTGTTCAAAAGGACTGGAACACATAATATGGTTCCTTTTTTTTCTAAAGTATAGTGATGTTTCATTTGTGAACAGATCTTTTAATGGCAACTCAATGTTTTATTCACTTCCATGAACTGACTCATATTTTTTATTTACTGAAATCCCGCCCATGACTACTTTGACGGCTGTAAATTAGCATGTAATTGGTCGGAGCTGAGGATTGAACGGGTCTCTTGATGTTGAGTCTGAACAAGAGTGGGACTGATTCTGAACAAACTCATAAAGGATTTGAACTGGTCATTGAAAGAAACGGACTAATAGTCATTCATTTATTCAGAGTATGTTAATACTATGTTTTTGTTTGAAAATGCATATTTTTCACAAAGTTTTGGCTTTCTGTCCACATTGAGACGGCATTTTAGCCGACGAAAACGTAGCTTCTTGAAAACACATTGTAGCAGCCCGGTAAAATAATGAGAACGCTCCTTCACTGATGTTGTGTTTTTCTATTTGTTGCCCTTGTCTTTGGTTCGCTTCTTAACAACCTTCACAACAAAGTAAGAGCTAAAACAAATAAATAATACAAGCCAATAATAAAAATGGATATCAAATAAGACAACTAGGAATATCAATATATCAAAAAATAAAACAATAAACAGTAAATATATATTATACATTTTACATTTAAAGTGCTTTTAAATATCTATATTGTAATGTAATGTAGTTTTAGTACTAGCAAACACAAATACACTGTCACTTCATAGATTTCTAAGTTTGTAACTCCGTGACCGCATGGTTCCTTATCTCTCCGTCTGCTAGCCATCTCCGTCTGCTAACCATTTCCGTCTGCTAGCCATCTCCACACACTTCCAGCAAGCCGCATTTTACTATAAATCTCCCGGCAGGCGCATTAACGTAAAATGTTCTAAATAACATTTTCAAATAAAATTTAACACAAAAATAATATTAAGAAAACATAATTATGGCAAGTAGAATTATATTATTGAAATTCACTGAAATAACAATGTTATTTACATTAACTCCTAAGTGGGTACATTTAAAAACGCTGATTTTGCATCTCAGTGTGGATGATGATAAGAGAAAACGATGTCTTTCCTGGACATTGCTGTGAATTTTCAAAGAGCGTTTCCGGACATTTCAGTGTGAATGAGCAACTTTTGGGAAAAGATAAAAAATTAATGTGTGTACAAGAAGTTTAATGTCAGTCTTTAAAAAAGTCCAAAATTTTTGCGTATTTGTTTTGGCATGTCTTGCTCACTTTTGCAATTTTACACCTCTATGTTACTTGCAACAACAACTTGTTCTTTAAAAAAATTCTGTACCTTTCCTCGAAATTTCCGCAACGTTTCAGTGAGCCGGAAAGTAAATAAACGCCAGGCCGAAATGAAGGTCGAATCGTTTCGTGTTTGGGATGTATGAGTTTCCAGATGTTTCAATGTGGAAGAGCCACTATGGAAAATAGTTTAAAACGGTCTTATGGACGCAGCACATTTTTTTAGACAACAAATTAGTGTAGATGTAGCCTCAGTAAGAGGTCTTACAGGTTCAAAACCCACAGAAAGGGGTGCAGCCTTGCTATGAAGAGAACATAGCAAAATTTTTTGGAGAATACCTGCTCACAAAGTATATTCTGAGTTCAGAAATAGGCAGTGAATAATGATCTTACACATGATGCTGACTGAATGCTGGTTACTGCAAAGGTAAGTGATGCAATTCCCACCCCTAAAAGCTGGTACCTTATTGGTTAAGGCATTGGACTATATATCCGATATTGGCATTTCTGATATACACTTGTGCTTTGTAAAGATTGTTTCCTCAATCATGACCACTTTCAAGAAACCAGCCTGCACTGAGGTACCTTATGTAAAGTCACTGAACAAATAGCAAAAAACATCAAATTTTGCTCACTCTTAAATGTAACTATAGACTTTTGAAAAATGTGACAAATTAATACAATTATTCATCCCAACTCCTGAGGTTTTATGATGTATACGAGTTTGTGTTAAACACCACCACTGTGTGTTGACCTTTTCAGTTTTCAGGTGTGTATTTGCATATCATGGCATGCCAATTACTCTGATCGGGACGTGGCTGTGGATTTATGTTGAGCGATACCAGCAGCAGGATCGTGGCATCTGAAAAGGTCACTTTCCAGGAATCTGGGGAATTATGAGAGCTTGGCCTGCTGGTCCACCACTGGTCATGGCTTTCATTCTTCACAGGCTGTGTAATTGGCACCAAGCAAAGCTTGGGCGCTAATAATCCTCTGCTCGGCGTCGATAAGGGCAGTCGGTCCGGCGGGAACTGGGGCATGTGAACTTTCCCTTTAACTCTCTGAGGCTCATTATGGAGGCTAAAGAAGGCTTGTGCACTGTGGAAGGGTAGAATATGAAAGAGTTTCTGTCCATATAATGTTTCACATTTAATGCTTTACAGCGTCAAATCGCTGTCTCGAGTCGAAGGAAGGACTTAAACACTCCACTTTGGAAAAGGTCGCCGGAATAAAATAGCCACCAAAGGGCAATGCTATAAAGGAAATAAAGTACACTACTTCTCATCATCAATCAAGTAATGCCGTCGAGTGTCTGCGCAAAGAATGCTATCTTTTACATTAAGACCTTTCTTTCAAGATAGATCATTTACAGACACTGCCCTGCCTCTAGACAGGCCTTGTTATTTTTGTTGGAAACATTCATGCTAATTCTACTGAAAGCTACTATTAAGACTTTACAAACTAAAGATTTGAGCAAGACCCTAAAGATCTACAAGCTCAGACTTACAGCTATGTTAAGTTTCAGAACATTATCTTCATAAACACCTGTACAACTGTTCATCCATGTTGCAAACGTGGCAGTATGGTTGCCGATGCAAGACAAGATGACATACAGTAATTATTTCAAAAACAACAGCTAAGATCCTGGGACACACATTTTTGGTCTTCACACAAAGATGTTGAGAAAAAATCCAAACAAAATTCATTAAAAGCAACAGTTCTGCAGATGAAATTGCCTTGTTGAGTAGATGTAGAGATTAGCTAGTCTATATAAATTGACAAAAATGCTACAGTATCTCAAATGTTTACTCGTGGTAGCTCAATAGTTAGGATGTCGAACATCTGCGCAGAAGGTTGTGAATTCAAATCCCAGCACCACCAAGCTACAGGGGAATAAAGTTGATCAGTCATACCATGAAGTTATCGGAAAGAGTAGTAAAAGCCAGGCTGAGAGAAGAGGTGACCGAATGGTTTCATGCCGAGGAAGAGCACCACATACGCATTATTTGCTTTAAGAATGTTCATGGAGAAGTATAGAGAAGGTCAGAAGGAGTTGCAATGTGTAATTGTGAATTTAGAGAAAGCATACGACAGGGTGGAAAGAGGATTCGTGGTATTGTATGAGGAAGTCAGGTGTGTCAGAGAAGTATGTGAGGGTAGTGCAGGACATGTATGAGGACAGTGTGACGGCAGTGAAGTGTGCAGTAGAAACGACAGACTGGTTTAAAGTGGAGGTTGGATTGCATCAAGGATCGTCTCTAAGCCCTTTCCTGTTTGCAATGGTGATGGACAGTTTGAAGAACGAGGTAAAACAGAAGTCTTCATGGACTATGATGTTTATGGATGATATTGTGATTTGTGGTAAGAGTAGGGAGCAGGTTGAGAAGAGCGTGGAGAGGTGGAGGTATGTGCTGGAGAGAAGAGGAATGAAAGTCAGTAGAAGTAATACAGAGTACATGTGTGTGAATGAGAGGGAGGGCAGTGGAGGGGTGCGGTTGCAGGGAGATGAGGTGGAGAAGGTGGAGGAGTTCAGGTACCTGGGGTCAACAGTGCAGAGTAATTGAGAGTGCGTTAGAGAAGTGAAGAAAAGAGTGCAGGCAGGGTGGAGTGGGTGGAGAAGAGTGATAGCAGGAGTGATTTGTGATAGAAGAGTATCTGTGAGAGTGAAAGGGAAAGTTTATAGGACTGTGGTGAGATGTGTGAGATTAGAGACAGTGGCATTGAGTAAAAGACAGTAGGTGGAGCTGGAGGTAGTAGAGCTGAAGATGTTGAGATTTTCATTGGGAGTGACGATGATGGAAAGGATTAGAAAGTAGTTACAGCGCATGTAGGACGTTTTGGGGAAAAAGTGAGAGAAGCTCGATTGAGATGGTTGGTTGTTTATTTGCACATCAAGAATGACACAATGACAACAAGCATTAATCATGAATTGGGATAGACTTTGCATTTAAATGACAAGTTTGTATCAGAGGGTAACAGAGACAGGAAAGGGGGGGGAGAAACAAGGCAGAATTCAAATCCCAGCACCAGATTTAGTAGGATATGGACAAAGCAAAGTGAAAAAAGAATGGGGTAAGGTGAGAGAGGGTAAAGCTGAGTGGGGCAGGAATTAAGCACAATGGGACAGTAATTGGCAGTGTGGCATAGTGCTAAGCAAAGTAACACACTGGGCAGAAAAGGGTGGAACGGGTGTTGACAGAGTGAGACAGGGATGGTTCAGGATTTGGGATGAACTTTGCATCTAAATGACAAGAAAAATAATGAATATAATAAATGTATTTTGTTGATTCATATGTTACAGGGCATGAACGTAGTGACCTTAGCAACTGTAGCACTGGGGCAAAAGCAGTAAAACAGTCATCCTCATGGTGGTAACAGTAACATCGCCTCACCACAACACCGGAGTGTGGAATATTTTGCTTTAGCAGCCTAGCACACTGTGTGTTATTCCTCACATATAGCCTACATAACATGATCATCAGCATATTTCTGTCCTAATGGTCCTGACTTTTTGATCAGAAGCTCTTAGTTAGTTGGTTTACCTGATGTGCAGACACTACATATCCGCACACTAATGTGCTCTATACATTCAACACTCATTTAGGTAGGCTGTAAAGTTGGCTGTAAAAACAGCTATAAATCAGGCAAGACACTTAGTTTTCCAATTCATGGTTCAGTGCACAAATAATGGAGCAAACAAATCACTGTATAATTGGAGCAATAAAGCAAGTCTAAATACAATATATGGACAAAAGTTTTGTGGTTCTTCCCCAAACTGTTACTACAAAGTTGGAGGCAGACAATTGTATAAGATGTCTCTTGATGCATAGTAGCATTAGATTTTTCTTTCATTTCAACTAGGACACTCAAACCTGTTCCACTATGACAATGCCTGTGCACAAAGCCAGCTCCATGAAGATCTGTTTCCATGGGTTAGAAGATGTAAAAGATCTCCTACTAGGGACCAACACCTCTGGGATGAAATTAAATCCTGACTGCACCCCCAGGCCTCCTCACTTCACCTACAACAGTACCCACATGAGCACAAATCTCAACAAGTGCACTCGAAAATCTTGTGGAACATCTACCCAGAAGAGTGAAGCTTACCATAACAACAAATGGGTAGTAAATGTGGAAAGGGATGCTTAAAGCGAAACAAATATGTATCTTGTTGGCAGGTGTTCACAAACTTTTGTCTAGTGTAGTTCATTACAAATTCATGGTTTAGTGATTGTGCCATGAGGATATACTGTGTGTTTGTGATTCTGAGACAAACCTGAATAACTGTTCACCCTGCATCTGATACGCGATTGAGTAAAGAATAAATCATATTTGATAGGGCAGATTGGAATATGGCAGATAGGGAGGATGCGGCCTGGTGGGACAAAGATAGGGTAGACTGGGCGAGAGACACATGGCTAAATGAGGCATTGATTAAAGAAAGTGGGGAACAGAAACAAGGCAGATTGCAAGGGGGCAGAATAGGAAAGATGGGGTGGCATGAAAGACAAATGGAGGAGAATGGGGGTGGAAATAGGGCAGTGTGAAACAGGGATGAGTGGGAGAGGGGGAATTATAGGGCAGGATGGGAAAATGATTGGGCAGATTGGGACAGACATGGGGGCAATGTGAGACAGGGATGAGGCTATTAGGAAAGGGAGAGATACGAGGCAGGTTAGGAAAAGATTAGGACAGACATTGGGGCAGTGAGAGACAGGGATGAGCGGGAGGAGGCGAGATACAGTGCAGTGTGGGAAATTGATTGAGCAGATTGGGGCAAAGATGGGTCAATGTGAGATTGGGAGAGGGGCTAATGGGAGAGGGTAAGAAACAGGGTAGGATGGGAAAATGTTTGGGTCAGAGATGGGGAAGTGTGAGAAAGGGATAGAGATGAGTGTGAAAGGGAGAGATAGATGGGGCAGAAATAAAAAAAGTGTGAGACATGCACAGGGATGAGTGGGAGAGGAAGAGATACAGGGCAGGTCGGAAAATGATTGGTCAGTTTGGGGCAGAAATTAAGAAGTATGAGACAGGGATTATTGGTAGAGAGTGAGATCCAGGGCAGGATGGGCAAATGATTGGGCAAATAGGGGTGATGAGTGGGAGAGACAAGATACAGGGCAGAGCAGGGCAGGGCAGATTGTCAGATTGAGATGCAGATAGGGCAAAGTGAAACAGGAAGAAAAATAAGTGGGTGAGGGGAAGTTAAGAGGAAAAATGGGAAAATGACCAGGCAGATTGGGACAAAGATGAAGCAGACAGGAATGAGTGGGACAGGCAAGGGGCAGGGTAGAACAATCATGAGGCAGAATAAAACAGTGACTGGGCCAATTTAGTAATAAAGACTAAGATAGTAGAGACCAATAGCAAGGTGGGAAAAAGAAGGACAGGGCAGAGATGAATGAGAGGGAGGACAGGATGGACTACAGAAGACCAAGACAGGCAGCTGAATCCGTGATTATCTGACACTTCAGAATGCTTACAGAGCATGCTCACAAACAAAAAAACTCTGTAAAATTACTTCCCTGTCATAGCATGTCACAATATTTGCATTGCTCAGGTGCTTTATTCTCCTCAGCCCATGATCGCTCCACTGACAGACGCAAATATTACACCTTACACGTATCAGTCCATTAGGAAAATTGTCATAGTGTCGTTACCGTATCTATTGGTAGGAGTTTACCAGTAATTACATCCTGTTTGGCAAGCAGTCGGCAATTAGCTTAACCGTGCTACGGAGATGTTTTTCTCTCTCTTTGTGCTATGATGGCACTCTTCGCAATCAAGGATTTGTTACGCTTGTCATCCTGGAGCGCTGCACGCATCCGAAAACGTTATTAACACATGAATAGATAGTTGATCCTGCTGACTCGGGCTGTTGGGAGGAGTGTACTCGATACGCTGCCAAATCTTTCTGGAGAGTCGATGACTCTGAAAATATTAATAACACGGTTATGTAATTGAAATACAAGCCTTGTTGAGGAAACGCTTAAAGTATATACATTTACTGGTTGTATAACTCACACGCTAGTATGCTAGACACTTGACTTGACGGTTACCACAAATCTGGGGGCACACACTTGTATCGGACATCTTAAGACTCAAACATGCTCAAGCATGACAATGCACAAAGCCAGGTCCATGAAGATCTGCCTTACATGGTTGGAGTGCAAGATCTCCTGCAATAAAGCTACAAGGCCATTGAACACATTTGGGGTGAATGTGAACCATGACTGCAGCCCAGGTCTCCTCTCCCAGTGGAGGATCAAACCAGGGATTTTTCATAGGGGTGGCCAGGCAGGGGCCAGTAGTTACTCTGGGGTGTACAGTATAATGTGCAATTGCTACAATATTTGAACATGAATTAAAAATTATATAAAATGTACATAATTTCTGTTATACATAAAATCTACCTTGATTCTAGCATTTATTCTGGAATATTTGCATCGTAATATACATTTTTAAGAATAAAAAGAGGTCCAAACTTTATCATATAGAGATGATTGAGGTTCTCCTAAGATCAATAATTGAGAAATTATGTTTGTCCTGTATTTACAAGCAGGGTGTCTACGTGTCTTACCCCTTAGCTCCGCCCCTGTTTCCATTTCACCTGCATCAGTACCTGACTTTACTAATGCCCCTGTGGCTGAATGAATATTACACAAATCTCCACAAAATCTAGTTGAACATAATTTTTTCCAGGAGAATTGAGGTTATTATAACAGCAAACTAAATGTGACTAACAGATACTGGATATTATTTGGACATGTTCAGAGGAGGGACATGGGGTATATCAGTAAGAGAATGCTGAGGATGGAGCCACCAGGAAGGAGGAAAAGAGGAAGGTCAAGCAGGAGATTTATGGATGTGGTGAGGGAAGACATGTAAGGTAGTTGGGTTGAAACAGGCAGATGTAGAGGACAGGGGGGTATGGAGACGGATAATCCGCGGTGGCGCCCCCTAATGGAAGAACCCGAAAGAAGAAGAAGAACAAACATGTAAACAAATGTAAAAGGGCAAGAGCAGCAGTCAAAAAAGTTCAAAACACAGCATGTAAACAGTTTGTAGTAATGAGTTGATATAATATGGGCGGTGCTGAAGACATGGATGTGTGAGTACTGCTGCTACGTGAAACAGAACATGAGTCACATAGAATTCAGATTAACATGGTAGAGGTAGAGCAGCATCTTCCTGGAGAACAAACAGGAAAAGAACTTCTGGTTTAATTTAATGTATATATTTTTTGCACTATAAAGCCATTTTTGGGAAAGCGCCAACTATCTGTAACATATTGAATTGCACAGAATCGTATTTTTCCAATCAAATTGTATTGCATTGAAATGGTGATAGGGGTGAATCGTATCTCGATGGTAGACGTTTATATGTATTTTTATTGTATCATGCATTAATCATGTATCATGCCTTAATCATGCATCGGGATGCATATCGCATCGGCCTCAGTTATGGAGATGCACATCCCTAATATATATATATTTAGCCAAGTTCCACACACTTCACCTGAACGCTGAAAAGCAATAAATCCATTCAAATAGCAGAATGTTTGAAAAAGCTTATCTCTCTGTCTAGCTGTTCAAGCTGAATTCTCATGTGAGCACAGAAGACCAACTCTCTGCTTCATATCAGGCTCAGAGCTATCAGAGCTGTCTGCTTTCGCTTTACTAACTGTATTTTTCAGCCTATCTATTCAGTCATGCTCTCTAAATCATGTCTGCTTACAAAAAAAGTTTTGCCCTGTGCAAGTATTCACCCCCTTCTTGAACATTCCCACATTTTGTAGTTTTTGAACTTGAAGCTGAAATTCTGACTTTGTCACCGAGCTGAAGCCCATCATACTGAAGTTGCTTGGTATAGTCAGCAAAAATCACATACAATTATGAACACAGAAGTTGTGATTGCATGAGTATTCAGCCCATTACTGTGCAAACCATAAATTAGCTCAGTTGCAGGCGTTTTATTTATTTATTTTTTCTTCTCAATGTCACCTAATTAGCTGAATGGAGTCGTTCTGTGTATATCAGGATAATCAATATAAATAACAAGAACCAAGGGTTTGTTCGAGAACATATTATAATTGCAATCGATGGCTTCACTCAATGATTATTACGATGCATAGAAACACTGACACTGTCATATCAGGAAAAACCACTAGATGGAGTGTGATGACATATCCAAGGAGTGATGGAGATTTATCTACTTGGGATCTGAATCCGATGCGATTCGCATCTCGAAGGCATAGCCAATGATACAATACATTTAAGATTTATACAAAGCAGCTACTGAAATGATTCACCCACCATTATGATGCAGTTATGATTCGATTTCAATTTGATTCAACCCAGTGAGATTTAATGGAAAAGATATGATTCTGTGCAATTCAATTTTTTAGGTTCAGACAGACAACAAATCATCAATTTCACAAAAATGCCTTTGTAGTGCAAAAAAGCAAAAAAAAAAAGATGTAATAAATCCAGATGTTCTTTTCCTGTTATGTCTGCAGGAAGTTACAGCTCTACCTCTGCCATGGTAATCTGTATTCTTTGTGACTTTCAGAACACGCCTCGGTCTCCGTAGTGTTGCGACACCTCATAATCACGTAGCGAGAAACAGTTTAGCGACGAGAAATCGATCTACATATGAAATATTAGTTACAAATTATTGGACACTTTCTAAACAATAAAAATAAAGCGCATCTATTAATAATTAAAAAATATATATATATTTTTTATTTATTTTTAAATCATGCACACTTTTTTTTTACATTGTTAAATTATATGTTGATGCAATGATGTGAATCGCTAAACCTTACCATCTTTAATATCTACAAAATCTGCAAAATTGCGAACTTCAATATCAAATAATTTAAATATTTCCCTTTTGAATGTCATTTTAAACCATAAATGTCGTGAAGATCATACCTAAACAAATACCATCATGATGAAAAGATGTCTTGGACAATGTTTTGTAACCATTAGAATTATGGTAATGTCCAACATGGTGCTTCCACCAGCATGCTTCACAGACCTGATTAATGGATGCCAAAATGCTCATCTATAAAAAGTTAGTGAACAGGTAATGAGGTATTGATCAGAATATATGAAGGGTAACTTTTGCAATTGCTACTCTAATTATCAAATTTCCTTAATAAATAGCAAATAAAGGCTCCTACAGTGCATTATTGTATTACACATCCACCTGAAATGAGGAACATTGCTCCCATTTCGGTCCGATAGAGAAGTGTGCTACACGTTTCCTTTCTCATTTCAACCGAACCAATTTGAGAAGTAATCATTGAGCTCTTGATTGCTCGGCTCAGACATGCTGTAAGCAGAACACACTTAATAACACAAATTGGCCCGTATTCCCCTGAGGGCGCCAGGTCGGCCCACTCTAATCCTCTATATGGGGAACTAATTCCAAACTGGGACACGTCTTTAGCAACGAGACGAGCGCTGGGGAAAACTTTTAACCAGGAAGAGTAGCTCTAATACACACGTCTGAGGAGGCAGATAACTTAATTTACTGCAAGAGCAAGTTAATTTACAATCCCTGTGCATCAATATCCACTGCTCTCTGTTTCTGCAAGACTTCTGAAAAAATACTGCAACCATGGTAAGCATCTGTAATTGATTCTGCTGCTCTACTCGATCGAGGTGAGAAAAAGATACAGACTTGTAGGAAAATGAGGAATATAAGGAAAATGAGGTTTTCTGTTTGACGGCAACTGCTTGAACCTCCTACATGAATCTTAAACCTCCTAAGTAAATCTTGAACTTCCTACGTTAATCTTGAACCTACTACATAAAACTTTACATGCTCAGATGATCAAATAGCCCCATTTTCCACCTGCAAATCAGAATTACGAAACAACCTGTCCGGTACTTTACTAATGTTGTCAAAAGTATTGGGACACTTACAGTACAGACTAAAAGTTTGGACACACCTTCCCATTCAAAGAGTTTCTTTATTTTCATGACTATGAAAATTGTAGATTCACATTGGGGGCATCAAAACTATGAATTAACACATGTGGAATTATATATGGAATTATATACATAACAAAAAAGTGTGAAACACTGAAAAGTGTCATATTGTAGGTTCTTCAAAGTCGCCACCTTTTGCTTTGATTACTGCTTTGCACACTCTTGGCATTCTCTTGATGAGCTTCAAGAGGTAGTCACCTGAAATAGTCTTCCAACAGTCTTGAAGGAGTTCCCCGAGAGATGCTTGGCACTTGTTGGCCCTTTTGCCTTCACTCTGCGGTCCAGCTCACCCCTAAACATCTGGCACAGCACCCCATCACTCTCCTTCTTGGTCAAATAGCCCTTGATGCCTTTAGTGTGACTCTACAATTTTCATAGTCATGAAAATAAAGCTAAAGCTTTTACTCAAGCTTAAATATTTTGGCCCTAGACTTTGTGTTTTAGATTTCGGTCCCTTATGTTAGTGGTCCCCAAACCTTTTTGCGCCACGGGCCGGTTTAACGTCTGACGTTTAACGTTTAACGGTTTAACGCCTGACAATATTTTCACGGACCGTCCTTTAAGGTGTGGTGTATAAATACAAGAAAATAAAATGATACGAGCATAAAAACTGCTATTTTCTAAATATAATAATAAACTAGAATCCACTGTGTTGTTGTTTGTACATTTTGCTCGCTTGGGGGTTTGAATTTAGCAGTAATGTATTATGTGTTAGCGGCCGGAGCCCCTTTAAGAAGGTAGCGGATGGAGGTAACATGTGACCCGAGGCATCATGACATGCATCAAGAGTGAGTCATAGACAGATGTGGAGGTCAGAATCCGGTCATTTTCCAAAATAAAACCGTTTAGAATCAGATAATAAATAAATCAGAAATAATGTAAGTTATGTATTCTTTCTGTGCGGCCCGGTACCAATTGACCCCCGGACTGGGGGTTGTGGACCACTGATTTATGTGATTGAGTTTGTTCTAAAGCTGCACTTTGGGCCGTTCTTCACCTTCGCATTTTGCACCAACATCCCATAATGCTCAACAATCCTTGGATTATCACTACTCCTATTGTGGATCATAACGTCTTGGATTATGATGGGATGGTATTTCGACACATAAATGTGTCCTGGATATCTAGATAAGTGCTATGCATGTCTTTAGAGTCTGACTTCCTTTATTTTGTCGTACAGAACTGGTCGGATTAATCGGAACCAATCCACAGCTCCAGTTTTGGTGCTGGCCTACTTGTTTGAGTCTCATCAACGTGCGAAAAAAAAAAAGTGTTTCTGAGTGTAAGCGAGTGAACTGGAACTTCATTTGGAGCTTTTAATATTCTTGTAGGTATCTGAGCAATGCGGTTTGTGTGTGTGTGTGTGTGTGTGTGTGTTTGTGTGTAGGTTTTACAAATGAAAGAGCGAAGAGGTTCGAAAGAAGAGGTAGTGTGTGGGTGTGTAGTGTAGGTTTTTTCTGTTCGACGTAGATGCTGACATTTATAGCTGAGCACAGATCTATCAATCATTTCACTCAGGTGGAGTTCATCAGGATTCTCATTAAGCTTTATTCCTGACAGATTTTTATTTTTTATTTTTTTAACGAATCGTCCTGTCCTTCATCTCGAAGTCTATGTGTCGGTATAGACGTACCGCCTTGATTGAAAAATCGTTCGTGCACATCGCAGCCGTCTGCGCACTCAGGCTGAACTTCACAAGCGTGGAAAATGAAGCAATAACCCCAGATGGGGCGATTCGAACACCTTTGAGATCAGCAGGAGTTATCTGATTCAGTCGGTGCCCCGAATTTCCCCGAGGTCCTCCGAGCTGTAGATCTATACGCTCTCTATCTCAGGGTTTTTTTTCTTCTGTAGGTGAAGGTACTGCGAGATGCGCATCGACCACCGTTCTCACTCTGGAGGTCCCGTGAGCTTAGCTGAGATCGTTTAGAGCTCACGTTCCAGCCCTCATTCACAGGCATGAGGATCTGAACTCTACCAAAGGCTTCAGACTATTTACTGCAGCTGGCCAGGTGTTAAGTGGCTCCACAAAGACTTCTGAGTGACACAACACTTTCACAGTACCATACCAAACAACCAGGCATTCAAGCTGAGGAGCATGGACTTCTGCTATGATCACAACACTAAAAATACACAGACAGACAGACAGACAGACAGACAGACAGATAGATAGACAGACTGAGAGGAGGACCCCAATGCAGAACACAGACTGGAATATAATAAAGTTCTTTAATAAAACGGCAGCAGAGAAAGCAAAGATCCATAACAGTTCCAGGGTCAGAGACGACAGACAGAGCAATGCGATAAAAGCAAAAACACAGACCAATAAACAATCCAAAATCCAAGAGCCGGCAAACAGAGAAATACAGGCAGATCCAAAACCAGTAACTATAGTGGCGGAGCAAAACAAGGATCAAGAACAGAAGCAGAAAAACGAGCAGGAAAAGGAACAGGAGTAGGAACAGGAACATAAACAGGAACAGACAGGGTAGCAAGAGAAATCTCAGGGATTTAGTGAGTCAGTGAAATTATCTGGCAGGAAGTAAAAGTCTTTCTGTCCTTAAATACCTGGTGACACAGGAAAAACGGCAAGATGGCCGTCGACCCGAACATGCGCACCTCGGAAGTCAGTGCTGAGAGTGACAGACAGACAGACAGACTTATGAGTTAAAGGATGGATTATCCACAGATTGACGGATGAATGGAGAGATAGACAGATAGAGAAAACGTTTAATTGGTTTAAAGGATTATCCATAACTGGACAGATGGAGAGATTAATACCTAGGCAGGCAGGCAGGCAGGCAGATAAATAGACAGATAGATATATAGATAGATAGATAGATAGATAGATAGATAGATAGATAGATAGATAGATAGATAGAGAGAGAGAGAGAGAGAGAAAGAGAGACAGACAGACATACAAGATATATAGTCAAGACAGACAGACAGACAGACAGACAGACAGACTTATGAGTTAAAGGATGGATTATCCACAGATTGACGGATGAATGGAGAGATAGACAGATAGAGAAAACGTTTAATTGGTTTAAAGGATTATCCATAACTGGACAGATGGAGAGATTAATACCTAGGCAGGCAGGCAGGCAGGCAGATAAATAGACAAATAGATATATAGATAGATAGATAGATAGATAGATAGATAGATAGATAGATAGATAGATAGATAGATAGATAGAGAGAGCGAGAGAGAGAGAGAGAAAGAGAGACAGACAGACAGACAAGATATATAGTCAAGACAGACAGACAGACAGACAGACAGACAGATAGACAGACAGATAGATAGATAGATAGACAGACAGACAGACAGATTTGAATGTATTCAACGTCCATTCCTGTTTTCCAGGTAAATTCGACCCTATATGTAGTTTTAGGGGAGTTTTTAAAGCACGAAAACCACAAGTAAAAAAAAACATAATGTCTTAGGTCCAGGCTTGAACCTGGGGCTAATTGCACGAGAGCCTGGAGTGCTAACAGTCTGTCACAGGGTGTATGGGAACTGAAATGCAGAGACAGCAAAAAAAATATATATAATTCAAAATCTAAGATTTTAAAACTACAAAAAAAATCCACATTTGAAAAGAGAAAATCCAAAACCAAAGAAAAAAAATTTAAAAGTCTGTCAAGAATTAGCCAAAACCCTCAAAGTCTTAACAGAAATACCAAGGCAGAAAACATACTCAAAAACAAGCACTTACTCGGGAAACTCAAGAAAAGACAAGAAAAGACTGGGGAAAAAAAACAAACTCAACATAAACAATAGGAGATAATTAGGGACACAGGGACAAAATAGCAACATCTGCTGGGAAAACACAAAGAAAGAAAAAACAAACAGCCAGAAACTGAGCCAGAAGCCCTCCAAATCCTGACACCAATGTTTCCATTGATGCTTACAGGCACAACATCATGACATCAGAACATTCTGAGTGGTGAAGTGAAGAACACTGATGATCTCTTCATCATGGCACCTGTTACTAAGTGGATTTATTTATTTTGTACTCAAAGTTGATGTTAGAAGCAGGAAAAATTGATTAGGGTAAGGATTTGAGCGAGTTTGACAAATTATGATGTCTAGACGTCTGGGTCAGAGCGTCTCCAAAACCGCAGCGCTTGTGGAATGTTCCTGGTCTGCAGTGGTCAGAATCTATCAAAAGTGCTCCATGGATGGAACATTGGTAAACCCGCGGCCGAGGATAATTGATGCACGTTACAAGCAAAGGCTGGTCGGTGTGATCCGATCCAACAGATGAGCTCCTGTAGCTCAAACTGCTGAAGAAGTTCATGCTGTTAATGCTCGATGGGTCTGAACTGTTTTGGAGGCAAAAGGGGACCAACACAATATTAGGCAGATGGTCATAATGTTCTGCCTGGTTGGTGTATTATTCTAAATTACCTCCTTTAAAGTAATATGCAGTTATAACTGATACATCAGAAGCCTACAATCCTTTCTTTCCTGTCTGGCCCTGGACGAGAGACGCCAAAGTAAAATGCCAGTTTAGCCCTCGGCAAAGGTTAACCTGTCGGCTCGTCTTAATTGGAGCCATTCTCAGGATGCACGATGCCGTTTTGTTTCCAGTCTCACAGCTGGACCTCGGCGCTCTCTGTGTCTGATTCAAACAGACAGATTGGCATTCACTCCCTGACCCAAACGAGCACACAATAACCCCAGCATACGTAATTCCTGGCACTAACCATCTGCGAAACGGCCCAATCGCAAATGTATTCTCATCTCCGCTATGTCCTGGGTTTGATATAAAGGCATATAAAGTCCTAGCCAAACCCTGAATTATGGCTGCGCTGATAAATAACAGGTGAGAAGGCAGACCGAGTAGGTGTTTTAGATTCCTTTATAGAGAAAGAAAAAAAAGTGACTTAATGACTCATTATATATAGATTCCAAAGCAGCAAAGATTTTTTGAAAAGCTGGCCATTTGGAAAGCATTACTTGATGCGTAATGAACTGAAAACGAATCACTTAGTCATTTTCCTTTGTTAAATTGAAACAACATTAATATTTCAGCCTATTTCAGTGCTGTTTTTTAGAAGCAAATGAGCACTCAGACTTCACTCCCAGCTTCAATGTTTCCTTAGCTTACAATGCTAACAAAAATATAATGATATTTAAGAATTTAGCCGCTCCCTATATATGATATCACATGAGCAGCTCTCCTGAAATTCTTGAACTTGATACTTGAACTTTTGTTTCAAAAGCTTATGTCCATCAAAAGAGACATTCTTAAAGTTTAAAGCATAGCACACCCTGGAGGAAGGATTGCAGCAGCAGGTATGCAGCAGCATCTGGAAGATTTTTTACAGCTGATAATGACCTGGAAAGCCAACCACCTGGAAGATCAACCACTTAAAAGTCCAGCCACTGTGCAGGGACTTGAGTCCGCTTTAGAGATTTGACCTCAATCCCTATTAAACACCTTTACACCTCCTATATTGTGAGTTTGCATTTTTCTTAATTTTCGTCCGATTTGACACAGGATACAACTGAGAAGTAGAAGGTCTAAGATCTATGGGATTTAATCTAGCAACCTTCCAGTCAGCAGGCCACTGGGCCGCCATTTCCACAACATCTCCAGTGGAACACATTTCACCCAATTAGACAAAATGGAAAAAAACTTTCTGATTCTCTAAGTGTCTTTGAGACAATAGACAGGAATGCAAATTAGGTAGTTTCCTTATAGTGAGCTAAAGGTTTAATCCAAATACATCTGGGGTTTGGTTTTACATTATATGGGCAGTGGTGGATCAGTGGTTAAGGCTCTGGGTTACTGATCAGAAGGTCAGCTACCACTATTGAGGACGTTGAGCAAGGCCCTTAACCCTCTGTGCGCCGTATTAACTGACCCCAGATTCATAAAATCTCGGAGATATGCAATTTCACTGTGCATGTACATATGACAAGTATAAAGCACCAGTACCTACAGTGTATGAAGAAAGGTTTGTAAATCAGGTACTGATGTAGGTGAGGTGAGGAGGCCTGCGGTGCCATTCAATTTATCCCAAAGGTGTTTATTATGTTTGGAGTTATAAAGCAGGAGATCTTCCAACAATGTGACTTTGTGCATTGTCATGGTGGAACAGATTTGGGTCTCCTAGTTCAATTGAAGGAAAATTCCTTTCTACTGCACCCAAAGACATAATGTGTACAACTGTGTGCCTCAAACTTTGTGGTAACAGTTTGGCAAAAATAGCTGGAACAGTCAGGTGTCCCAATACTTTTGGCCATATTGTGTACAGAATGTACCTCTTTCTGAAAGGTAAACGTCCACTGGGGGATGTCAGTGTGTCTTCTGAGAGAGATTACATGCTCATTTTTGATCTAAAGACAAAACCAATAAAACCCAAAAGCTCATGAGAAAAACTAAAATCCAATAGTGCATTCCTTGTTTTACGTTCTTTTTTTTCCTATGATAAATCTTCCTTAGGGTTCTTCTCTGCTAGACCTCTCTAAAAAGTTCACAAAAGCTGCGATGTCCTTTCCTCCAAACAAGGACACCGAACACATCCCAGTCGAGGTTAGCATCTAGGAAGATGTTGAAATCACACACACACAGCTAATCGGCTTCATACACTATACAGGGAGGGATGAATTAAGTGTTAGAGCGAGGAAATTGATCCCAAAGCCCCCTAATTAACAAAACAGTGCTTCACTTGGCCACACGGCTCGAGCTAATTATTTAATGCAGGTTTCATGCTAGCCTCCTAAATGCCTTGTTAATAAAGCCTCTGCCATTTTTTTTTTTTTTACAAAAGAGATACAGTATGTGTATACTACTAAAAACCTGGAATTTTATACACATTCAAGAGAACATAAGATTGTAACACTACATGAAGACAAATTTCAATTTCACACTTCATTTCCCAGTTACTTGGGCTTGGCTGGATGTGACAGTTCAGGTTGCACATAATACACTCAGACAGCAATGTCTAATTCAACCCCTGTTTACAACTAACTTTGTATTTCTGCTGAAAACAAAATTATTGTGATACTTATGTTTTGTCAAAGCTGTAAATCAAATTCGGTGTATTTTGTTTGGCCTTTAATATCGGGACACGTCACTATTCCAACCCTATGTATTCTAGACAAACCTTTTACCTTTTTGCTGATGAATCTCTGTCTGAAAATAAGCAACCACTAGGGGATGTCACTGTGTCAAAAAGAGATTACATGTTTATTTTATTATGATATAAAGACAAAACCAATAAAACCCAAAAACCCATTAGAACACCTGAAATCCATTACTGCATTCAATTTTTCATCTTCCTTTATTATTGGGAAGAAAAAAAAAACATATGTGGTTCAAACAGTCACTGGTTAAAATGTTAAACCTCTCATCAGAAGGTTGAGTTCAAATCCCAGCACTTAAAGCCATCACTACTGGGCCCTTGAGCAAGGCTCTTAACCCTTAATTCAACTGCTCAGCTGTAAGTCAGCTGCATAAGGGTGTCTGCTCTAAAAGTAAATGTAAATGTTGTTCTTCCACAAACTGTAAGCTCAATTGCCTTGGATGCTGTAGCATAAAATGATTACTTAACTTTAACTATGAATGTACATTATCATGCCTGCGATTTCATAACAGCAAATTAGATCAAAAAACAAACATAAAACTCTGCACAAAACTAGCAAATCAGGGCTGAGTAATTGAGGGAAAACCAAAGGGGACAGTGCAATGTCTCTTAAGTCACAAACAAGTCCACTTGTGCTCTTTAAAATTTCCCAGATATCTGCTCCACTATGTCTGGGTGGAGCCTACATTCCCTGGGCCTCAGCCCTTGTCTTAAAGGTACGTCTGCTCCCTGGTTTAGGGACCCTCAGAAGCTACTCTTGGGCCCACAGGAGAATCTGGCCTGTCAACCTGTATAGGGGCGATGTTGCAGACTGATGGTTGATGTAGGAGACCCATTAACAGAATATGGCCTCTCAGGTCTGAGAGAAAGTGCTTCAGAGCCAGAAGCAGAGCTAGCATCTCTGGGCAGTTGGTGTGTCAGATGAGATGGAGCCTTCTCCACATCCCTTGAGAAAAGCATCCATCGTTAACGTTATGCGATGACAAGAATCTTCCAACATGGTGCCCTGAGAAAGGAACCCTGGTTCTCGCCAAACATCTAAGGCCTATAGGGTTTACCGTGTGACCTTGATTGTGCGGTTGCCCTTCTGGGAAAACCCTTTAATCTTGAGCCACCACTGAAGGGGTCTCATGTGCAGGAGGCCAAGCGGAACCACACTGCAATCAGACCCAGCAGTCTTTGAAAGTGCTTCACAGTGAGTGACTGGCCTTATCTCACTTTCTTATTGGCTGTGAGAAAAGATTCGATACAAGCCTACGCCTATATAGGTGGCTGTGCAGAAGCTGAGGGATCCCTGTGCCCTGAAACACCATATGTGGCAGAGATATTGAGCTGACCTCCTGGGGGTGCTGAGGAGGAACTGGCACCATATACTGAGGTGCACACTGCCCCCACAGCAGAAAACCCTGAGCTGTCAGGGTTTCTGGGCCTTAAGCCCTCTTATTGAAGATGACGGTCCTTAGATCCATCTAGGCTTTAGCCTGGGGAGTATCTACAGGTTCGCTATCATCCAATCCCTTCCCTATCTTGGAGGAAAGACCACCAAAAGGCGTGCTTCCGAGCCCTAGGAAAAAGCGCTGGATCTGGCAGGTAAGGCAGAAGAAAGAGACAATTCCATCTCCTAACCCTCTGCCAGATCCAACTATGAACCCTACGACCTGCGACGTCGCTCCGCCTCAGCGGAAGCAGGGCCAGAGCCACGAGGAGCAAGAGAGCCCTTCTGAAAGAGCTGTGCAGGAGCGAAGGGTCTGCATGGTCATGCGGCCACAATGAGAACATGAGTAACTAAAATTTAGTGGAACATCTACCAAGAAGTGTGGAGGAAATTATAACAGCAACCAGGGAAGTGGCTGCTCAGTGGGTAAGATGTTGGACTGCTCACTGGAAGGTAATGGGTTCAAATCCCATCACCTCCAAGCTATCACCACTGGGCCCTTGAGCAAGGCCCTCATCCATATAGTGTAGTTCAAATGCAGTGGTACGTTTGGATTTTCATGACGTTTCACTGTGCATGATGTTTCATTGTTTATCATGACACAAATAAAAAATCAGTGGGTTGCCAGTGTCAAGGCTGATATATGATCACAATCAACATTTGAAAGAAGTAAAATTTGCTGTTAGATTCTTCTGTCCGAAGGAGGGAAAAAAGCACTTAAAGGAATGAAAGCTCTCCCTCAGTGATTGCCAAGAGGCTCATTAACTTTGGGAAGCATCTCTTGCCTCGTGGAATTAGTTCTGTTTAATGTTGATGAAGTGAAATTTACAGCGTATAAATAAGTAATCGGAACAGACACCGAACCTTTAACTAGCTGCTGTAGATTCGGGTATGTGCTGTAGGTTGTGTACCAGCTCGCAGAGCGAAACCTCGTTTCCAACTTCCCTCCGGCTTTTTTTTTCATTCTTTTCGCATTATTCCACTCTCTGCGTCCCGAATGCATCAACAGACGACAATAACTCACATGGCTGAGTTTTACTCTTGGGTCACATGTACACGTATTTGCTCAGGCCGAGGTTTTTGGAAAGCTACAACAGACAATATGAATAATGTATACATTATATATTTTTTTATATATTAATACAGGGAGCGACACAGAGTCCCGTGTCACATCAAGTGGAATTCCGTCAGTATGAATTGTTCACTTTTTATACAAACCACATAGTCGACGTACAAGTCTTTAAGTATTCGGACGTCACAGTCAATTACTTTTTTCCTACACCAACATAACAGTGTGCAGTAAAGATTTGCATCTCCAACGATACGATGAATTGAATATTCATATGAAGCAGTTACCTATGCGATTTGATTCATGCCTTATTACAATGCAGTGGGATTCAATTTTGATTCAATCCAATGGAAAAAAAAACGTTTCTATGCAACTTGATATGTTACAGATACAGTGACCTCCACAATTATTGGCACCCCTGTTTAAGATGTGGTCGTGGACTTCAAAAAATTCTCCTTTTTTTTTTAAACAACATAGAACCCAAATACAAAAAAAAAGAGAAAAATCCAGCCTTTTATTTAAGTACATAACTTTGGTGGTAAAAAAAAATCACACATTTAGAAGAAGAAAAAAAAACTTGAAATCATGTGTGCCACAATTATTGATGTTAATACTTTGTACAACCTCCTTTTGCCAACAAGACAGCACTTAATCTCCTCGTATAACATTTCACAAGATTGGAGAACACAGAGAGAGGAATTTTTGACCATTCTTCTTTGCACAATCTTTCTAGATCATCCAGTGTCCTGGGTCCTCTCTTATGCACTCTTCTCTTTAGCTCGCCCCACAGGTTTTCGATTGAGTTGAGGTCTGGGGACTGAGATGGCCATGGGAGGACCTTGAGTTTGTGACTGCTACACCACTTTTGTGTAGATTTTGCCACATGTTTTGGATCATTATCCTGCTGAAAGACCCAATGACGACCCATCTTCAGCTTTCTAGCAGAGGCCATCAGGTTTTTATTTAAAATATCCTGGTACTTCAAAGCGTTTATAATGCCATGCACCCTAACAAGGTTCCCAGGGCCTTTGGAAGAGAAACAGGCCCACAGCATCACAGATCTGCACAGTGCTTTTCGGCATACTCATCTTTTGTTTTACGCCAGACCCACTTAGAGTGTTTGTTGCTAAAAAGCTCAATCTTAGTCTCATCTGACCAAAGCACACGATCCCAGTTAAAGTCCCAGTACCGCTTAGCAAACTCCAGACGTTTACGTTTGTGAGTGTTAGTGAGAAAAGGCTTTTTCCTTGCATGCCTCCCAAACAGCTTGTTGGCATGTAGAGAGCGTCTGATGGTTGTTTTGGAGACTCTGTGACCCCAAGATGCCACTCTTCGATGCAATTCTGTGACGGTGAGCTTGGGAAATTTTTTTACTTCTCTTACCAGCCTCCTCACTGTGCGTTGTGGCAAGATAAATTTGGGACCTCTTCCAGCCTTGTTTGTCACTGTTCCAGTTGTTTAAAACTTCTTAATGATTCCTCTGACTGTAGACACCGGCAAGTTAAGGCGAGTGGCTATTTTCTTGTCGCCATTGCCTGACTTATGAAGGTCGACACACATCTGCCTTACTTGAATGGTGTGTTCTCTTGTCTTTGCCATGTTGACAAATGGGTAAGAGAATTAGGCCTCTGTGTCACGTCATATTTATACCCCAGGGAAACAGGAAATCATGAATTACTAATTAAAAGTCCCTAGATACCCTGACCAACCCTAGCAACTACAGAAAAAAAAAATATATATATATAAAAAAAAAACAATTAAATTTTTCAGAGGAATTGTTAGGGGTTACCCTTTACAAACATGCTTTTGTAGTGCAAAAAAAATTTATTTTTAATAAAATTAGACAATTTCTGTCTCAAGACGCAGCTCTACCTCTGCCATGTTAATCTATATTCTATGTGACTCTCATGACATGCCTCGGTCTCTGTAGTGTTGTGATGCTCGAGAAACAGTTTAACGAGGAGAAATCAATGCAGCTGTCGTCGGGCCAATCAAACAAAACAAACCGATCAAAGAAAGAGATGGAAAATGGCCAAATCTGCAATTCTGAAAAAAGAATCAAGGCATTGTGTTTTTCCCTCAATTTTTGCATGTTAGTTCTTCAATAAATAATCTAAATGGACAAAAGTATTGGGGCACCTGCATTTTCCAGTCATATGCGTCTCTTTCCCAAATTGTTACCGAAAAATTAGAGTCACACAATTGTATAGGATGTCTTCAAGCATGACTATGTGAACGCTGACTGCATCCCAGGCCTCCACAACCTACATCAGTACCTGAATCACATGAAATGGAATGTTCAAAAAGAAGAGCATATCAATCTTATGGTCAGGTGTCCACAAACTGCACAAGTTTCTCCATATAGCATATAGTGTTTAAATCCACGTTAAAGGTCGTGTGTGATGAAGCATTTTCCTCATTCATATTCCAGATTATATTCCTTAAACAGCATGATGTAAAAAATGTGTAAAAATGAATCATCTTTATATCTATTTATAGCAGCTGTATGTAAACATTCATGGGCTTATCAATCTCTTTTTTCTTTCCCTCGAAGACAAGAAAATGCAGATTTGTAATGTTACAAGGCATCTTTGTTTTCTTTAATTTATAGTTTTTATTGTACAGTTAATGCCTTTATTTATTATTTTATTTTCCTAGTTTTCCATATTTTTATAGCACCAGCACACCATGACAAATTCCTTGTACATGCAACCCATGATAATTAGCAATAAAGATGACACTGCGTATTCATGTGCTTGTGTTAGGAAGGAAACAATTCGTAGCAGCATATACATAGAAGCGCCTTTTTCTGTCTTTCTGATATCCGACCACTAAGACTTTTTTCCCGCTACACAGCAATACTACCCTTGTGCTGATAAGTGGTGTTTTTTTAATCTATATGATCAGTAACCCTGTTGCTGGACTCCTTTTTCCCTTTGTGACAGAGCTGATAGAGCGGTTAATCACGCAGACTGATTCAAAGTAGAAACAGGAGCAGCTAGTGATCACTAAAGCGTATCAAGCGTCTCTTCCTTCCCACAGCTGATCCACTGATTTCTTCTTACAATATTGACATCATTTACAGTCACGTCTCAGGCTGGGTGTGGAAAAGATTCATGTGAGGCGCAAAAGAGCTTCTCTGGAGATGAAGTAAACTGAAATGAAGTTCTGGTCTGGAGGAAACAATGTGTTATGTCAAGATCATGAGAAAATTAAGTTGTGATTACAACAAAACAAGATATTATAATTTATGACCTCCTAAGATTTACATAAAACATGGTTATATCCAAAATGAATAAAATAAGACACTTCAAATAAACAGCATGTGGTGTCAGTGATTCACCTCTAGGGGCTGCTCTTGTACTGTATATTCCAACCCGGAAAAACTATTGGTATGAATTTTTGCTGATACCCGATAGTTCAAGCAAAACTGATTAATCGGTCGACCTCTAATATGTACAAATGTTTAGATAGATAACAAGAATTCATAAAACACTGGAGACGGATCTGGAGTTGGAAGTGTAGAAGATTTTCTTCGGGAGGCACGAGGATGGATAGGTAACATGGATAGGTACCTCAGTACCAGCAGCACTTTTAAGCAGCCTCAGACCATGATGCTACCACCACCATACTTGACTCTAGCAAGGCACAATATTCTTGGTGCTCCTCAGCAGGGTGTCACCACACATGCTGGACACCATCTGAGCCAACAAGTTTATCTTAGTATCATCAGACCACAGGACATGGTTCAAGTAATCCATGCTCTTGGACAGGTCGTCTTCAGCATACTGACTTGTTGAGTGTGCGGCATACGGTCTGAGCACTGATGAGCAAACCTTCTGCAACCACTAAAGCAAAGCTGCAGCACTCATGAGTGTGTTTTTGAAGCAGCTTCTGCACCTGACGCACAGCACGAGGACTTAACATCCTTGATGGACCCTTGCAAGGTCTGTTCCGAGTGGAATCCGTCCCTGAAAACCTTTGTATGACCCTGACCACTGTACTGTAACTCAGTTTCAGGGTGTTACTGATCTTCTTACAGCCTCAGCATCTTCGTGGAGAGCAACAATTCTAATTTCTCAAATCCTCAGGGACTCTTTACTATGAAGTGCCATGCAGAACATCCAGTGGTCAGTTTGAGAGAAATGGACTCAATGCACCAAACTTTAACTGCTCTAATACAAATCTGTATGGTCAAGAAGCCAAAAAATGTACATGATAAATAAGACATGTGTCTTTACATGGCTAAACACCAAACAGCTGTTATCACTAAGGGTGTACTTACTTTTGTTGCCAGTTATTTCGAAAATAATGGCTGTATGTTATTTTCTGAAAATGAACGTGCTAGAATGGTTCAGCTATTCACCTGACTTGAATCCAATTAAAAATCTATGAAAAGAACCAAAGATCAGAGTTCATAGAAGAGTCCAAAGAACCTTCAAGTTTGTGTGGAAGATATGGCCAAAATCACACCTGAGCAATGCGTGCAACCAGTTTCTCCACACGGGAGGCGCCTTGAAGCCGTCATTACCAACAAAGGTTTTTATTCGAAGTATTAAATACATTTCAGTGAGCGTGTTTAATCCTTTTCTCCTGTTATTGCACATTATTACACATAACTTCATTTATCGACATCTATGGTTTGATTTCATTGTATGTGTGGATTGCATGCGGTCTCCTCTATACAAAAGGAACACAAAACAAAACAAAAACAAACACATGAAGAAACATCTGGTGAAAATTTAATGTCAATAGCACCTCAAGAAATATATTTACTGAGAAAAATGGTTAAAAAAAGAACGCTGTATATATATATATATATATATACACACACACACACACACACACACAGCAACTGTCAAAAAATCTTTTATGGTTTTGAGACATGCATTCTCCATTTGTTTCTCCTCAGCACACTATTGAACAGTAAATGAATGGAAGAAGGTTCTATGAAGTCCAAATATGACTTTGTTTTGTCTCCAGCTTGTGTAAGACGGAGAAGAGGAGAGAAGATGTTATCAGACTGGATAAAGGCATCTGCCAAATGTCTTAAATGTTTGACTTCATGTTTGATCGCTTTGTCTTATTAATTACTCATTTTGATTATAGTATTTCATTATTTGGCTTATCATTTAAGTATTTTGACAAAGTAATTCATTTCTGACTCAATACCCAAACCCAGTGAGACACTTCCCGGGGTTGGCCGGCTATTTTCATCGGTTTGTGTCTAATAACTCGGGCGTTGTCAGCCTGCTAAATTATACCTGAAAAGTGATCCGGTTCAGTGGAAGCATCCACACCAACAGACTTTTATTAAGCCAAAAGCTGCACTCTGCAGTGAAATGCACTTTTACCTTCTTCTCACTTTTTGCAATAGAGTCTGGTGCATCGGACAGAAAACTGAGAGGGGTATTGTTGCAGGAGGTGGAGGGGGAGGAGCAGTACATGCTGTACATGGTGAAAAAGAGTCTGTGTGGAAGAGTCTCTGGACATGAAGTGGCTGGCCCTGCCCTTTCACTGTCTGTTTGGATGAGCCTGTTTGGACCATGCCTTGCTCCAATGGCTCCACCACATGAAGGATGACAACGCAAGTATCACTCGTTAGTATCTGCCACTTAGGTTATTTAAGTTTAAGGTGCTCAATAGGCTGGGGGTGGAGATGGCTGGTGTGGAATTTCTGTTTTAGTATGGTTTTGAGAGATTGTGGAAGGCCAAAAGTCTCCATAGCCTCCTGAGAGGATTGAGCTAAAAGCTACAATTGACGACCAGAAAAGCATCATGCAACTCTCACTCTTAGGTAAAATTTTACCTAACCATGTGATTATTTAAAAGGAAAGAAGAGAATCAAATGGACAATAAAGAGTCAAGCCTTTTCTCTTTTGTGACTTTAACTCTCTAAATAGAATTCAGTAAAAATCACCATGTGCGTAAGTCGACACTGCATACGAGGAACTTTCTCCATGTAAATATCAATGTAACTTTTAGATTTAAGTTACAGAATTAAAAGAGGTATTTAGCTCTCAGAGTAGGAGACGGATGCTCTCAGCCGATTCATTCACAGGACATTAATGCACAAACATGGACTTCTGAGGAGTTGGCTGGCAGATTGGAAAGTCGTTCATCAAAGCTACACTCGGAATGCTGAGACATCTGTTCAAGACTGACAGGCCTTTTTAGATACGCCGAGTGTTTTTGCTCATGATTGACTGGCTTGCCATCTCGAAGCGATCGATATAAACAAACGAAATTTAAAACAAGGCGAAACATGCTCACTGATGCACACAGAAAGCGAATGGATTACATTGTCAGGCGGATTGTTGCTCATTGCCCGGACACGATAGAGCTGCTTTTTTTATGCTGATGGATGAGCTTTAGATGGGTTTCACACATGGGCGCACCGCGAGGGCAGGAGACGACGTCAGAGTTCATTTATCGCGTGATGTTACTCTGACAATCTGGTGTTCTCCCTAGTCACAAGACACCACTTATTGCATATTTGCTGGGTGTAATCAGGTGGGCTAACTTTTCTGGACCGTATTCAGGATCTGCATTAGGCTTAATTATGTGCTAACATCTACTGTTCAGGAATAAAAATTCAGGGCGTGGCTTTTCACTCATTCACCAAGTTCAGGGTTTATGTAGGTTTCAAATTGATGACTTTTTGAAACCTTTTAGAAACCATGAGGAATGAAATGTAAGATTTATATCACGACATTGAATGCACAGAAATACGAATAGAAGCTGGTCTTAACGTAACCCTTAATTCATTTTTTTTTCAAGCTAAGTTTTGCCAAACTTGCACTTCCACATAGCTAATGTAAATCTTTTTTGTAAATCTTTTTTTACATCTGTGGTACAATCCAAGAGAGATTCCCGCTAATAAGAGGAAGCTGATGGCTGTCGTCTGTTGGTCTCATTAGTAGTCGTAATACAGCGATTTATATTTGGACTAGCGAAAGAGAGAACGGTTTAATTGAACATATTCATTTTTTATCACCACATTATCTGTGTAAAGCTGCTTTGAGACAATGTTCATTGTTAAAAGCACAATACAAATAAAAATGAATTGAAATGAACAGCAAATTTAAGACCTTTTTAAAACTCCACGGAAACCCTGAAGAGTTGGTATTCAGATTGGCAAGGACATTACTTTATCTGTATTAAGTGTTTCTCATTAATGGAGCTGGAGGTCATTTACAAAAGCCTGGAGAGATAGATAGAGCTTCTTAAAGGGGGGTTTGAGTTGTTAGTCTTCAATGGGATATCATGGAAGAAACGTATGGACGCATTCATTCTTTTGTTTTGTTCGTTCTGTTGTTCATTCATGTCCATCGGTTCATGCCTAATGCTTTAGGGTTGTGGGGGATCTGAAGCCTATTACACAATACTGTAGCAGTATTACACCTGGAATAAAAAAACTGTTACCAAAGACAAAGGTTCACACCTAGTGGCTAGTCACCATTTTCACCTATTAGCATATGTGGCAAGTGTAATGGTGTCACGCTAGATTATTGGAATTACGATTGATCAGTGGTATTTAGGTGTGAGGTTTATTTATTTAAAAATTTGTATTAGAGATTGCATGAGTAATGCACGGTGATGTGGTTACAGGCATAAGTTGGAGTGCTGCCATTCGAGCTTTGTCACTAATAAGAGCGAAGGTAGAGCTGACGTGCGTCCTCTCTTTTTTGCGGAATGTGAACCCGATGAGAGGTATGATTACGGTGTTAAAAACATGATTATTTGTTCATTTTCCTCTTGATTTACAGTGTAATTCAAATGATGAATGTTGTAAAGTGTATGGTTTATTTGTAGAATGATTTTGTGTAATGGCCGCCATTACACATGCTGCATTGTTTAGTGAAGTTGAGTTAAAAGAATAATTTCATCGTTATACATTTGATTGACTGATGATACGTTATTTTATTTTTCATGTATCCATGTATTTTCTGTTAATTGAATATACATTGAGAAAGTATGTAATGATTGACAGGCACGGCCAGACCTGAGATTCTCCATTTATTGCCTGATGGTGTCTGTTGTTTCAGTACAGTGATGAGAAAATCCAGAAGCTGGAAGTAAATCATATGACGATTGTACCAACGTGTGAATTCCCCTTTACTTATAAACGCACACAAGGCAGAGCAACCCCACTACATATCACACTCTTTAAACCAAGTCTGCTCTTTTAAGTGTCACTTCAGTCTTCTGGGAAAATGGTACACTAGATTTTGGACTGTGCTTGTGAAGGTCTATAAAGTAACCAAGCAACTCAAGAACTTTGAGAATGGATCTGGACTGTAATTAATATCAACAGTTTGCTACAATGCAACCTGTGGAACAGTATATCATTAAACATTACACCTCAACAAGGATGGGTTTGTAATGAAAAGACATTCAGTGACGTGGACAGGTTCCTTTCGGTGTCTGGTTCCTCTTAATATTTCTTTCTCAGGCCATCTTAAGGAGTCTTTTCTCACCACAGTCACCACCATTATAAAGAATATACTTATAAGCACTAAACTTCTACACTCTTTTATTCAACTTTATAACCTCTTTATCTCTGTAAAGCTGCTTTGAGACAAAGTTAATTGTTAAAAACGCTCTACAAATAAGAATGAATGGAATTCAATTAAATTTCCGCTCAATCCAGGTTTGAGGACAGGGTTCTAAAGCAAACCACTAGAGATCTTCCACTTCATGTAAAGCATATCTTCATGGAGCTGGCTTTGTGCACAGGGGAACACTGCTGGAACAGTTTTGGGTCACTTGTTGAAGTAAATGGAAAATTTCATTGTAACACATCTATATATTATATATAATATATCTTATACAAGTGTGTGCCTGCAACTTTAAGGTAATGGTTTGAGGAAGAACCACATATGTCGGGAACAGTGAGATGTCCCAATACCTTTGTCCAAATAGAGTATAGAGTGTTGGACGAAGTACAAATAACATGCACTTGAGTAAAAGTAGAGATTTAATCAGTAAAACATGACAAGAAGTAAAAGTGTCCCTTTAAACTTTCACTTGAGTAAAAGCACAAAACGTTTTGCCTTCTTATATAGTAAGAATCCAAAGTACTACCATTTATTATAACTATAATGTTCCTGTTATCATTTTTATCACAAGACTCTTTACTTAATCACCACTGTTGATGTGAAAAGACTCGAATGTGACTCTCAGCACACTGATCTATTAATAGAATGATATTAATGACAAACACTAATTGATTTCTATTACAATGATCATGAGCCCAAAACCTTATCTTCAGAAAAATTGTGCAAAGAAGCCCACGGATGTTGTGTTCTACTTACAATGACAACAGGTGTAAAACAGAGCGTGCGTTCGACCCTGATTGGTGACTCGCTGCGTGTTTGACCAGTTACGTTTTTATCCTCATAAATCAAAATGAACAACTTTCTTTCGGCTTCTCCCATTAGGGGTCGCCACAGCGGATCATCCGCATGTTTGATTTGGCACATGTTTTTACGCTGGATGCCCTTCCTAACACAACCCTCCCCATTTATCCTGGCTTGGGACCGGCACTAAGGCTTGTGCAACCCTAATGGTTGGGGTCGGTTCCCTGACCGGGGATCGAACCCGGGCCTCAGCGGTGAGAGCACCGCATCCTAACCACTAGACCACCAGATTGACTAATTTCACGAAATGTAGATGGGTAAAAAGTCAAATATTTGACTCTGAAATGTAGTGAAGTTAAAGTAAAAGTCCCCCCAGATGACAAAACTAAACTTCAATAAAGTACAGATACGCAAAACAAAAAAAAATCTATTAAAGTACAGTCCCGTTGTTACTGTCCATCACTGATCATAGCGTCCAGTCGTGTGCTTATCTCAGTACACCACAGTCCACCATGGCCCTTTCTTCCACCTAGTTAGAAAGCAAGATCATCAATGGACACCTACTTCCTTAACCAGGACAAACCAGATATCGTACTTGCATCCAATAAAACTCCAGAATCCTGAGATGATATTCATGGTGTCACTGTGCAAATGTTATCAAATTTGGGCATCATTTGGTAAGCTTTGTCTGACCCATGTTTAGTATCAAAGATGCCAAAACCCTGATTCATGTTTACATGAAATCACACTTTAGCCCACACTTCAGACCAACTCCATGAGCAATACTAGCAACCTGTTATGCAAAGAATTCAATACAAACTCCTTCTTTTCATTCGGAAACCCCTACATGGCCTCAACCCACCTTACGGCTCTAAGCGAACACAACGAAAGAACGAAAACCAATTATTTTGCCTCATCTCACCTTGAACTCCTCCAATATTTTGTATGTCTTGCCTCTGTACTCGCAAAAGTTCTTGAGCTCCTTGCACTCGGGGCAGCATCCATTGTGCTCCACCTTGGTGCACTTGGGGTGGATTTTGGGGCACTCGGGCTGGTCACACACGGGTCCATCTTCAGTGCACACACACGGGCAGTTCGAGTGGCCGGGAAAGAAACGCTCTCCGAGCTTGTAGACAAAGCCGCTGTCGTCCACGCAGCCTTTGCCGCGGTAGTCGTCGAACAGCACGTCGTTGTTGTTGCGCTCAGCCTCATCGGCCGTGTAGTCCTCTGGAACGAGGGAGGCTGAAGACACGGAGGCGGTCAGGGCGAGCAGGAGCATGCAGCTCAATCCCAGGAGACGGCCCATCCTGCGCCACGCCAGGCCTGGAGCATTCAGAGCAGAGAGAAAACACTTCTTTATTATACTTTATTACAATCGGAACGGTGTTTTTTAACTGACATGCCTGCTGAGTGTATAAATATAAGACACGGGTTGTCATAACACTTCATTTAAAAAGCTATTAATGTTAATATCTATATCTTTTAGGATTGTTGTTAGTGTTTGTTTTAATCTTTTGCTTTCTCTTATACTAAAGCAGGTGGCTAACAATTACAATATTGTGTTTTTTGAAAGAATCTTACTTTTTGTTCATTTATAGTTTGGAAAGTCCAACCAACCATTTCAAAAGGTGTGGTTATGGTGCATTCAAAATGTTTGTATGTGACGGCTTGGTAAAGCTCAGGTAACGTTAGTGTTGGGAGTAGGGTTAGAGCTAGAGTTAGAGTTTAGGTTAGGGTTAAGGTTAGAGTTAGGGTTTAGGTTAAGGTCAGAAGCAGGGTTTAGGTTAGGGTTAAAGGTAGAGTTAGAGTTAGAATTAGAGTTAGATATAGGGTTAGAGTTAGGGGTTTTGGTTAGGGTTAGATGTAGACTTAGAGCTGTGGTTTAGGTCAGGGTAAAAGGTAGAGTTAGAGTTAGGGTTTAGATTAAGGTTAGATATAGGGTTTAGTCTAGGTTTAGATGTAGTGTTAGAGTTAGGATTATTCTTTAGTAAAGGGTTAGATGTAGGGTTAGATTTAGGGTTAGATTTAGAGTTTAGGTTAGGGTCAGAGGTAGGGTTTAGGTTAGTGTTAGATGTAGGGTTAGAGTTAGGGTTTAGGTTAGGTTTAAAGGTGGAGTTAGAGTTAGGGTGTAGGTTAAGGTCAGAGGTAGGGTTAAGGATATGGTTAGATGTAGGGTTAGAGATAGAATTAGGGTTTAGATTAGGTTTAAAGGTGGAGTTAGAGTTAGGATTAGAGTATAGGTAAGGGTTAAAGGTGGAGTTAGAGTTAAAGTTAGAGTTTAGGTTAGGGTTTAAGGTAGAGTTAGAGTTAGAATTAGAGTTTAGGTAAGGATTAGATGTAGGGTTAAAGTTAGCATAAGGGTTTAGTTTAGGGTTAAAGGTGGAGTTAGAGTTAGAATTAGAGTTTAGGTTAGGGTTTAAGGTAGAGTTAGAGTTAGAATTAGAGTTTAGGTTAGGGTTTAAGGTAGAGTTAGAGTTAGAATTAGGGTTTAGGTAAGGGTTAGATTTAGGGTAAGAGTTAGAAAGGGGATTAGAATATAAAGTAGGGTTGGGCTTAGGTTTAGAGTTAGTGTTGGGGTCTGGTTGGAGTTAAAGTTATTGTTAGGGTTATAGTTAGAATTATGTTTTAGTTTTACTGTAACTTTCAAAGTACTTATGCTGGAGACTCCACCCATAAACAACAAATAAACAAATCTCATTGCACTAAAACATGCACACATTAACATTGTGATTTAAAATTGTTTATTAATAATCTCAGATGATGGAGTGTCTGCTGGAACGATCTTAATGAACAAACCATTACCATAGAAACCGTATTAGCATGTCGCGATTAGCAGCTACACTTTCTGCTACACAGTCCAATGCTAAGGATTTATCTCTTCTTTAAAATCCAAAATCATGAATGGACACCAGCTTTCTGAAGACCTGACAAACCAGCCATCATGCATCCTACTCTCTATTAAACAAACATAAGAAATAAACACAAAGCTTCATTTTTATAAAAAAAATCCATTTTGCATAACCCCAGATACTCCTGACTCGCTCGGTGTGTGATATGGAACGATGAAAGCGAAACAAATGATAGTTAGTTTGTTATGAATTTTATGAAACGTGACTGCAGTTGACTTGCTTCGGCCCTGCTGTCGATGAAAAGGTCACATAAAACTATCAGACAAATAATATCGATATCATCTATAATATCCATTATATCTATGATCCCCCTGAATATGTGGCTGAATGAGAAGAAAGCTGCAGCACCCACCGTGAAGAATGGGTTTATTTTCTCTCTGTGGGGGAGAGAGAGAGAGAGAGAGAGAGAGAGAGAGAGAGAGAGAGAGAAAGAGATATAAAGAGTGAAAAGAGATAAACGAAAGAGTGGGCAGAAGACTGGTGAAGACACTTTCTGGTGGTGGTAAAAGAAAGAAAGAAAGAATAAAGGAAAGAATGAAAGAATAAAAGAAAGAAAGAAAGAAAGAAAGAAAGAAAGAAAGAAAGAAAGAAAGAAGAGGGAGATATGGAACAGTCAAGAAATAAAAACTAATTGAGAAAGATCAAGAAAGAAATGGAGAAAGAAAAAGGTGGAGTGGGTGAGTGATATTGAGAAATGGGTTTGGGAGAATGGAAGGAAGAATGGAAGACAGACGAAGAGAGATGGGAAGGAAAGAAAGATTAGAATGAATATAAAGAACTCCATATATAGAGGAGGAGAGGGTGGGATTAGGAGACAGAAGGCAGAACTAGATGAAGACAGAAAGAGATTTAGAGAGAGAGAAAGAGAAAGAGAGAGAGAAAGAAAGAAAGGTGAGGAGAACGAGTAGGACAGAGATAGAGAGAAATGTACATATGAAGAAATGAAATCAGAGGGAGAGAGAAGAGAGATGGAGGGAGAAGTGATGGAAAGCGGATGGAGGGGTGCGAACACTGCGGTGTCTCACAGCTCTGCGCAGCAACATGTTGCTCTGTAGAGGATCTCACACACACACACACACACACACACACACACACACACA
>MU562658.1:570708-678735 GCA_024362625.1 Silurus asotus
TATATATATATATTAGGGGTGTTACAGTACACAAATTCGTACCAAAATCTTTCGGTACAGTGCTTTCCGTTCGGTACACATTTACTGAATGCAATAATTTTTTGTGTGTGGAACATCGTTAAAATGTGAGTTCACTCAGAAATGTATTAAGTGGCGAACTGCAAGTTTGTTTAGTCTCCACCTCGCACTTTAATTGCATTCATTTATTATTATTAAAAAAACAACATTGCCAAGGGTATAAAAAAATAAACTAGAGTTAGCGCAGTGTCGCTGTTAAAAAATTAAGACTTTTTTAAAAGTGTGCTAAAATACACAGAACAATTAAATAGATATATCTTCAAATCATTTTAGATTTAAATGTAACACACACACACACTAATACACACTTACACACACATCTGTATTACTCAAATGGGGTCTAAAAACTATTTTGTTAAAATATTCCATTAATTTATTTTAATTTAGTCAAATTTATTTGTGGCAATTTAATTGATTACTAAATGTAATCAAAATAATTAAAAGTCTTTTGCTTTAATTTGGTTTATTACAATAATTTTTTTTTATAACATTTTATACTATATTTTTTTTTATATATTCTTTAACCAACCAGGCTTTTTATTTTATTTTTTTAATCTAAACTGTAGCTGTTTACAAATTTTAATAATATTACAATACAATCAATAAGAATAATTAGTCTTTACACATTTCATTGAGTCATAAGTCTATATCAGAAATTATTTCTATTTTTGACCAATCATAATCCCAGATCTAAGCCCCACCCTCGTTCCCACCTCATTCCCAGAGGGATTCTTTAGTTCATCTTTTTACTGAGAATGTGATTTTCTGGGCTCAGTATACATGCTCTGGGTTTATTATTTTCAGACGCTGCATTGTTCATTTATATTTCTTTTTTCTCTTGACCTTGCACACTGATCCATCTGTATTCCCCGTGTCCTAATTATCGGCCCTGCAGCAGGACAGAAGATCTGCTCTGATTTAGCAATTATCATCAACTTCACCCACATCTCTCAAGAACATTTCGCACAATGTCACGAATTCCTCCTGTAAGGACGAGGAACTTAATGACACTCTCTGGCTCTGTATTTGTTCTCCCAATCTATTTCAATGTATTTAAACAGGAGGTGGTGTAGGTGGTGGCTCAGTGGTTTAGATGTTGGACATCAGACCAAAAGATCATGAGGTTAACCTTAACCCTCAATTGCTCATTTGTATAGATGAGATAATTATAAGTTGCTCTGGATGAGTGCCAGCTAAATGCCATGCATGTAACTGTCTGGTGGAGGTGGTAAATTAGTGGTTATGGCATTGGATTTTGCAGTCCAAGGGCATGAGTTCAAATCCCAGCCACACTAAAGTGCCAATCCTGGGGCTAGGCTATTAACCCCATAGCTGCTAAGTTGTATGAATAAGGTAAATGTAAGTCACTCTTAATAAGGGCATCTCCCAAATGCCATAAATGTGAATGTCCATTGATACCCCAAGGCTGCAAGCAGTGACCAACTCTTCTATAAATTAAAAAAGTATCTTCTTCTTTCAGCTGCTTCCTCTAGGGGTCGCCATAGCGGATCATCCGATCACCCCTGTTCTCTACATCTGATTTTTTCAAACCAACTACCTGCATGTCTTCCCTCACCACATCCATAAACCTCCTCCTTGGTCTTCCTCTTTTCCTCCTTCCTGGTGGCTCCATCCTCAGCATTCTTCTATCAATATACCCCATGTCTCTCTTATGCACATGTCCAAACCATCTCAATCTTACCTCGTCTCCAAAATTTCCTACATTGTATAGTCTCTAAACCATACAACATCGCAGGTCTGTCATATTTGGTATATAATAATCCCGTAACGATGAACGTTTGATAGATTTGCTCATTTTCAAGATATGTTGCTCACCAACATATTTTTTATTTGCAGCGTGTTTTTGTATTTGCCGTGTTTGTAAACAAATGCAATGACAATGTGTGTAAAGTCCAGACTTCTGATGTTAATTCCTTTTTTTATATACAACCGTTATAAGGAAGCGCATCAAGCTATTTTTAAGCGCAGATCTCCTCGGGGGGTGGGGGTGGTTTGGAGTGATTTGTTCGGTCTGCTAAGTTCTTTTTTGTGACATTGCGTCATTAATGTGTGCACAAATGAGGCACCAACAGGTCTCGAGTTATTTATAAACATGACCTTCGAAAGCGTTTTCGACATCATTAATGCGCATTAAGCAGGTACTGTAAATCAGAAACGGAGCAATAACATCAAATAAAACAAACACATCAAAATGATATACATTATATAGCAAACATTTTTGGACACCTGATAAGATTATGTGATTTTTGAATATTCCATACCACAGTCTTCATTTGCCATTATAATAACCTCCACTCTTCTTGGAAGATGTTTCACCAGATTTTGAGGAGATTTGTGCTCATTCAGCCAGTTAGTACAGTCAGGTACTTGTGTAGGTGAGGTGAGGAGGCCTAGGGTGTAATCAGCTTTCCAATTCATTCCAAAAATGCTCAAGAGGGTTGAGAGCTCTTTAGCAGGCCGCTCAAGATCTTTACTCCAACATGGTCTCATATGGTCTCCATATGTTCATGGAGCTGGTTTTGTCGAGCAAATAGGAAGACATTTCATGCATCCAAAACATCCTATACAACTCTGTGCCTTAAATATTGTGCAAAAGAACCACATATGGCTGGGAAAGTCATGGTTCCTGTAACATTTGGCCATAATTGTAGCACATACACATCTTTCATAAGGCACTGTTACGTTCCCACCTTGGGCAAGCCTAGGGGAGTGTGGGAACAATAACCATTTAGATGTTACGGGTTGTTTGGATAAAAAGCAGGACCATAAATGGAGTTTAGAGTAGTTATTGTTTTAATGGTCAAGTGCAGAAAGGTAAACAATCGATTTCCAAAAGTGTTTCACAGAGTCAAGAGACTAGACTCACACTGGCAAAAGAACATGGACAGTGCCAAAGAAATGAACATAAGAAAAAAGGTCTACCCTATGCTGTATTTTGGAAGCTTACCCTAACTAACAAACAGCAACAGACTAGCTGACTACTCTAGGCTATGCTACAAAAAAATACAGTGGGTGGCACCTGCCCTCTAACTAGGGTGCCTACACAATAGCAAAACCTACGTGGTGGAATGTAGGTGCGTGCACATTCTTACCTGTTCCTAAACCAGGTGAGCTAGTAATCGCGACCACTAGCGACCACTAGCGACCACTAGCGACCACTAGCGACCACTAGCGACCACTAGCGACCACTAGCGACCAGCTTTCTCTATCTATTTCTCTATTTCATTCTTTCTTCTTTTAACCCACTCCCGGGGACTTTAGGAGCTGCTTTTAAATAGAAGGCTCCGCCTCTTCTGGTCGGGCTCTTGCTCATCATTGGTCCTTTTTCCAGGCCTCCATTTCAATTACCAGGTAGCTCCACCTATAGATAGTAAAGAATGAAGAAAAGGGGGAAGGGGGAGAGCAGTAAAGAAAAAACAGCTGACACGTAACAGGCACCGTTATTGTAAATGGTTCCTGCTGTTGCTAAATTTAATTTCAATTCATGTGTAATAATTTTTATCCATATTTATCCTACAGAATGTATTTATTTATTTTGCCTTACTATTTTGTGAATGGAGGTCAGGCTAAAGGGATTGAAAAACAGAAAAGTGTGTTGGTAAGGATCACACACACGGGTATTTTTTTTATTTTTATTTTTTACTATCAAGTATTCTCTGTTGCAGTGGGTGACAGAGTGGAAGAAAGGAGGACGGACAGATGAGAGAGAGAAAAACCAGGCACAGGTTTGTGTGATCCTTACCACCCATTTCCTCCAGCTCTTCTCTTCATTCACAAAGCGGCACTTGCCACTGTTATAATAATAATAATAATAATAATAATAATAATAATAATAATAATAAAAATAATAAAAAAAAATAAACAATACAAAAAAAAGTAATTAACAGGGGTTATACAGGCTTGTCACAGGAACATAAGAGATTCAGAAAGCAAAGTCCTAATATGGAAATATGTGTAGTGTCACAGAGGCTAAGCCACATTTTATCTTAACTATTTTATAATAATAATAATAATAATATATTAGGACTGGCATTATATTAATACATTGATCATAAATAGACATGATACACTTTTGTATATCATAAAATGGCAGCTCAGTGATTACATTTTTGACCTTCCAATCAAAAGGTAATAAGTGAAAATCACCCGAGTACTACCAGGTTATCACTGCTGGGCTCTGTAATCAAGGCCCTGCTCAGGTGTAAAAAAATGTGAAAATATATCAGTTGATATCAATTTTGATTTCAAACCTTTACTACAAGCTCTGAATCCCACCACTGCCAAGTTACTATTGCTGGGCCCTTGATCAAGGCCCTAATTTTTAAATTGTTCAGGTGTATAAAAAGAGATAATTGTAAGTTGATCTGGATATGAGTGTCTGCTGATATCAGTTGATATCAAATATGATTTCAAACATCTGCTGCAATCTTCAAAAAAATTGTAAAATCATTATATAAAACTATGATGTCAGTTTATTAGTAACCCTGTCTACACTAAACTCTATATCACGATGCATATATTATCAATAACCTGTCATAAGATATGCCATTTTGGTCGCATCACTCACTCCTGGAACAAAGTCAAACGAAACTTCCTTTCTTCCTCCCTACTGCTGTTTAATACACGTATTAAGAAACAGTGCAGTGTGTTTGTTCAGATGAACGCTGAGCGCGGTTCCGAGAGCTCCTTCCATGCTAATTGTGTATTATTGTGGTAGACGGAGAACCCTGGGGTTTCTAATATAACCACGAGGCGTCTTGAAATGGAATGAGAACGTTTTTTTTCTCTCTCGTCACAAGGTGATATTTGAGGACGACGACAACAAAAATAACTTCAAATGATCTGTTTTTCCCCTGAGATTTTCCAGAAAAGTAGTTGATAACAAACTGGTGTTTTTTTATATGTACTATTTAGGAAGAAATATTTTTTTGCTAACCCATAACTCTGTGTGTATAAGAGTGAAATGAAGCCGTCACTCCGGACTTGGCCTGAAAGCCTACAGGCTAAATGAGGAACGTTGACGTAGCATTAAAACGCTTCTCTCTCTGACAGTTCTCTTCAGCACTGAGAAGACAAAACACAACACTGATAGGAGAGAAGGTACTGCTGCGGTCGTAACAACTCGCTCGGGAAAAAGTAAAAGTAGTGATCAGGGGTGGAAAAAAGATTTCTCAGCTACGAGTAAGTCGTCACATGGACTAGCCAAGAGCAGCCTCAGGAGGAAATCCATAACTGCCTGGTTTGGAAAATGCACCGTGGAAGCCCCATGGTGAATGATGAGGACAGCTGAGAAGATTAGCGTTTGTCTTCTCTCCATCACAGATATTTACACCACATGCTGCATCCACAAAGCCACCAGCATTGTGGACACGCAGACACACACACACACACACACTCTCTCTCTTTATCCTGCTGGCTAGAAAACAGTACAGACACATTCAGGGTCTTTAGTTAGACTGTGGAAGTTTCTGCCCCATGCTATCCAGACTTTCTTTACCAGAGACTGGAATGAAACACACACACACACACACACACACACACACACACACACACACACACACACACACACACACACAAAATTCAATTCAGCTTTATTTGTGGAGCATGTTTAACAATGGACATTGTCCCGAAGCAACTTTACAGAGATAAAGTTTGTTCCTTATAAGTTTATGAGCAAGTGGCCTTCAGAGGAAACCCCTGAGAAGATTGTCAAAGACTTCCTTTCATTACAGCTCCATCATTATTAAAGTGTACTGTTCAGTAATCAGCATCAGAAATAGCTTCATTACCACACAAGGAGTTTGACTTGGCATCAGATGCTTAAATATGGTTCTGTTACTGCAAACTGTAGTCCTGAATCATTGTAGCAGACTGGTGATATTACAGTTTTTCTCAGTCGCTTTGGATCGTTTCTCAGATCAGAAATGAAATTTCTCAAATCTACTTGTTCAACCTCCACATCATGTCCTCACTCGTGCTCATAATCAGAACATTTCGTGTTGTTTTGATCAAATTGTGAACGCTTTTGTACATCATTTAATGGATTGTGTACGAGTGTCTGCTGTTTCCTACATTATCAGTTGTTTATGTTCATGTTGATCAAAATATATTCTACTGGTTTCACCTGAATAGTTTTAACCCCCAAAAACATCTCAGCATCAGTTCACTGTATGTAAAATAATTAAACCAGTCGTCATCATCTGTCATCTAAAATCTATATTAAACTTTTTATTGTAAATGTGTTGAATTGAATTGATGAATCTTGAACGTCACTAATGAAGGCACGTGAACGACATCAGATCAACCAATAATCAACCAGTTCTCTAAAACAGGTCAAAGGTCAATCTGGTGAAGCTTCAGTTTGAGAGTGAATACAGACAAAATACAGAAATCCTGAAACTGTGCATCACACTGACAACATGACTAAACATTCTGTTTGGGAACAATGACAAAAGGGACTTTTCATTCTGATGGGAATGAGATGTTCACTGACACAAATACTCAATAAACGAAGGATTTTTGAAAAGTACAGACTTTTGTAAGAAATCCAATGTATTGTGCTGTTTGTACACATTGTTATGAGAAATGCACTGAATGGTTTGCAAATATTGAGGATGATTAAAAGAACTGGAATTACAGTCCAAATCCAGTAAAGATCCATAAAATGACTGAATAAATTTAATATTAACGGTCTGCTATTGTGGTTCAGGACCATATTTTGCATCAATAACTCTGCATTTAGTCGCCTACCACTAAGCATTAGAGATTCCACGGATTCCACAGTCACCACTGGATCACTCATTAGACATAAACTTACAATTATAAGAAACAATCTAACACTAAATGTATACATTCTTTCATTAAGATTTATAAACTCTTTATGTGTAAAGCTGCTTTGAGGCAATGACCAATGTTCAAAGTGCTCTACAAATCAAATCAAATTAAATTGAGTATGTCACGTATGTGAGCTTTTGACCGAGCGAAATGCTGAAATGGTGAATTAAAAGCTGAAATAATTCAGTCTCTGCTCTTACAAATAGTCTTTGGTGTGAACAGAACAAGCGCCTGATTGGGTTGCCATGTATAGCAACTTGAAGCATTGTGAAAAAATGCTAATCTTGGAGGAAGAATGTTCATATCTCAGCATTTCTAATAACCAGGTGGGGTCCAATAGGTAGAATTTCAAATAGTATTTTTTACATGATTTAAAAAAATAATAAAATAATAACATTTATTTCCTATTGACACATGCTGTCTTTTAATTGGCTTGCAGCCAAGATAAATATAGGACTATTTATGCTTAAAACCCTTAATATACTATAATCTAAATAATAATAATAATAATAATAATAATAATAATAATAATAAAAAAAGACTAAGTAACCCGAGTGAACCGCGATCTCAGGTACAGTATCTAGAATACATGCAGTTCATTACTTTCCACACCTTCCACTGATGTCTACAGAAGGCCAGTGATTGACAGTGCTGTGATTTCTGACACATAAGAGCCCACTTTGAGCTCATTTGTCACGATGGCGGAAGAGGAGGAAGAGAAGGAGGAGGAGAAGTGCACCTTTTATTCAGTGAATTGTGATTTTGTCCGATCCAATGTCCAATCAGGTTATTATTTCTCTGCTTCATCACACAATCATCTTTAAACCCTGTGTCCTTATTGCAGTGTATGGACAATGGTAACAGCCTACACTCTTCACTTCTTTACTTCTTGCTTTATTTTTTATTTGTTAATAGTATAGTCCAATACACCATTACATAGAATATAGTACTAATAGTATAGTCTAATACACCAGTATATTGCAAATTTCAATTTTACTCTATGCACATCTATACCCTGATTTTCGTTTTCTGATTTTAATTTTAAAATCTATCCTGTAGTCTCAAATCTTCTACCCCTAAATCTCCTACATTGTATACTAAGGTCCAAGGATGTTCTACTCAATCTTATGCACACTTATTGAGCAAATATCAACAACTACTTGCACAAGGGAGGGGGAGGAAGTGGTAGCTCAATGGTTAAGACTTTGAATTTGTGATCCTGAAGGTTGTATGTTTAAATCCCAGCTCCACCAAGCTGCCACTATTCAAACATAAAGGTTCAACCTTTGTGAACCTGACAGCATGTGGGGAATTGGTAAAGTAGTGGAAGTCTTGGACTTTTGAATCCGAAGGTCACCTGTCAAATCTCAGCTACACTAAGCTACCACTTGGGGCTTGTGAACCAAGCCCTTAACCTCGTAGCTGCTCATTGTAACACTGAGGTAATTGTAAGTTGTTCTTAATAAGGGTGTCTTAGCAGCAATGTCTGAGATATATAAGACAGATCAACATTCCTCATCAGGGATTTTTATTTTGTCCAAAACACTACATGCTTCATGTTACCACACATGGCAACCCAGTTTGGGCCCTTGAGCAAGGCCCTTAACCCACAACTGCTCAGTTGTGTAAATAGAATAGTTGTAAGTCACTACTGGGATTTATTTAGGACATCTGCCAAATGCAATTGAGGAATTATTTACATTGATGCCTCTTTAAAATGCACTATTAAGGCTCCTCTCAGGCTGCCATGAGGACTGGGCTCTAGAGGGGCTAAAACTCCAGCAGTTACACTGAAGTTACTGTCCGGAGAGTCAGACACAGGTGTCAAACTGTGCCGCTCAACACAGCATTAAAAACCAACGCATCTGTCTCTCTTTTAAATCTCTGTGCCAAATGGTATGCAAAATAGTCAGTGTTTTTGTGAATTATGAGTTTTTCATAGAAGCGTTTGATGTCTCATCCTGCAGAGACTCTACTGTAGCAGTACAGGCTGTACTCAGGAGGAGAGAGAAAAACATATAAAACACCTGAGATTTTCTGCCTGTTTTATAATTCATAATGTTACTTAACAATTCAGGATTTATAGATGTTGAAAGGTATATCAATAGACAGACAGACAGACATGTAGACAGACAGACAGACAGACAATAGATAGATAGATATATAGATAGATAGATAGATAGATAGATAGATAGATAGATAGATAGATAGATAGATAGATAGATGGATAGATAGATGTTAAAAGGTAGATCAACAGACAATCGACCAATCGACCGACAGATAAAGAGACAGACAGATAGATAGATAGATAGATAGATGGACAGACAGACAGACAGACAGACAGACAGACAGATAGAGATAGATAGATAGATAGATAGATAGATAGATAGATAGATAGATAGATAGATAGATAGATAGATAGATGTTGAAAGGTAGGTCAACAGACAGGCATACAGACAGACCGACCAACTGACCGACCAACCTACAGACAGACTGACAGACAGACAGACAGACAGACAGACAGACAGACAGACAGATAGATAGATAGATAGATAGATAGATAGATAGATAGATAGATAGATGTTGAAAGGTAGATCGACAGACAGACAGACAGGCATACAGACAGACAGACAGATAGATAGATAGATAGAGAGATAGATAGATAGATAGATAGATAGATAGATAGATAGATAGATAGATAGATAGATAGATGTTGAAAGGTAGATCAACAGACAGGCATACAGACAGACCGACCAACCGACCGACTTACAGACAGACAGACAGACAGACAGACAGACAGACAGATAACTGTAAGAGCATTATATATGAGAGCATTATAGGAACATGTTATATTCTAGAGAATGGCTCTGTGTCATGCTGTTGCCACCCCATAGATTATTTTCCTGCATGCCCTGGAGGGTTTTATCTGTATTACAGCACAACCTTTTCCTTTCCACAACCTTGTTTTGTTTTTTTTGTTTTTATATATAAAAAAAAAAACATGTCCTCAGTTACATTAAACCTTGTACGTTCTTTTATTCAAGTTACAGAAGCAGCTATTTGTGAACTCGTCTCTCCTTTTAATTAAAAGTCAATCCACAGCTTGTCTTGTTAATGAAAGGCCCAGAGTGTATCAACAGTTACACTCGTTTTGTAATCTGTTTAGAATTAGAGAGGCGTCCACTACATATAATTTAAGTCTTGGAATTAATGGTTAATATAGAAACTGTAATGTACTAGATCAAGCACATTCATATAAAACTGTGATTTTTTTTTTGCTGCTTTGCTGTTACTGGATGTCAGAGAAAACCCACTGACCAATCAGAATCAAGTACAATGTTACCCTAAGAACTGACATGCTGTATTTTGCAAATGAATACAAATAGGGAACTCAAACGGTTCTTTAAGCGAGGCCGCCTCTGCAAAAGCTGCTGCTCTCTTCTCGTGTTGCACTTCTGACTTCAGCTTTCACTAGCATTCTCTCTACTTTGATTTCTATCTTTTTTTCCTTTAAAAAACATATCTTAGCCCATTTTCCCTCCCGCTTCATTACCAACATCATCAGATCTTCTGCGAACGCAGTCAACTTAAAAACAAAATAATACGGCTGAAATGACTGCACTAAATTGAATTTCGGAGTGTTCATTCGTTCTTCAGCTGTATATTACCTCAACAATGCTTCGTTTAATCCATGCACTTGCCTGTTAGCTGGGACATACATAGAAAACAGTCTATTCATGTTTATTTTTTCTTTTCATTTCATTTATCAATTAATTGAGCTCAGCTTTTTTTTGAGAAGTGATGAGTTCATACTGAAAGTGATCACATCACTATTCAAATCTCTGATGAGTTTCACCTCCACCTAATCTTTCTGCTTCTGCACTTCTAATTCATTGTTGGAGGAAAAAAAGCACTACATGAAGTGGTATTTGACAAACTGCTCAGTGATGAAGCTGGACATATTGCAGTGATTAGATTTAATTCTAGAGCGCTTTATTTCAGTGCTTTCTATCTTCTCATTTATATGTACAGGATTGTGATATCAGGCTTTCATTTAAAAAAGGTTCTTGAATGCATACTACAATAACACTACCGCAGAAAAAGATAGATAGATAGATAGATAGATAGATAGATAGATAGATAGATAGATAGATAGATAGATAGATAGATAGATTTTAAAAGGTAGATCAGTTAACAGACAGACAGACAGATATACAGAATGACAGACAGTCAGACAGACAGATAGATAGATAGATAGATAGATAGATAGATAGATAGACAGACAGACAGACAGACAGACAGACAGACAGACAGACAGACAGACAGATAGACAGATAGATAGATAGATAGATAGATAGATGTTGAAAGGTAGATTAATAGACAGACAGACAAATAGATAGATAGATAGAGATAGATAGATAGATAGATAGATAGATAGATAGATAGATAGATAGATAGATAGATAGATAGATGTTGAAAGGTAGATTAATAGACAGACAGACAGACAGACAGACAGACAGATTAAGTTAAAAAGATCTGCACTTTTACTGAGTGAATGATGTGTGTACTTTTGCCGTCTCATGTACTGATGTAGGTAAGAAGCATTCAAATTCATCCCAAAGGTGTTCAATAGAGTTGGAGCTCTCTAGCAGGAGATCTTCCAATCTTCCAACACATGGAAAGCATATCTTCATAGAGCTGGCTTTTCATATTTATTTTTGCAATTGTCATTTCAATTTAGCGTAAATAGTGTTCAGGCTTTCTTCGCTTTACCGCCATAAACGTTTTTTTATGCAACCTCTGGTCATAAACTCACCACTCGTGTGCACGTTTCTTCCCAGAACGCACTGTTTGTTTCGGTTTCTCATGCAGCTGTCATAAAAGTGGGTGTGAATGGAAAACAAGATGAGCCGGGAGTCGTGGGAGGTTTAACTCGGCCCGGGCCTTCAGGTCACTGCATGATGACAGGCGGAAAAAAAAACAACAACCTGAAAATAAAACCAGCTGCAGGGGAAACACACTCGCTGCGTACTGTGTGCTACACGAAAGCCTGAGGGGTGGCGAGAAATAGACGTGAGCTCGCGTGTTGGGTTTTAATTCTCCCGTTTTGAGAGAAAAAAATCGAGTCAAACGGCTTTTACGGTCATTTCAGCTGGTCTGGTACACGGTGAAATGAAAGAGCGTTCCTCCAGAACCACATCCAGTGCATAGAACCAAAGCAGCTGTTCGTTTCTGTCTCCAAACCTTTCCAGATCTTTTTCCACAGGTCGCTAAGCAGTAATTAAATTACACTATATGAACAAAAAGTTGGACACCTGACTATAAGATTGGTCTGTGCTTCAGTTTGAGCATCTATTCCACATTTAGTCCTTATCATAAGCCCCACTCTTCTGGGAAGATGTTCCACTAGATTTTGTGGAGATTTGGGCTCATTTAAAGACAAGGTACTGAAGTAGGTGAGGTGAGGAGGCCTGGGGTGCAGTCAGCAGTACATTCTATAGGGTTGGAGCTCTATAGCAGGAGATCGTCCACTCCTTTTTAACCATACACTGTAAATTACATAAGAAAAGAATAAGTGAGCATTCATTTCTGTGTCTCGCTTTCTTCAACACAGACTCTTCATCTCACGAACACACAGCACCACAAAGCTGCCACTGATGGGCCCTTGAGAAAGGCCCTTCACTGATAACTGCTAATAATTGTGTTAAGATCAATGCTGCATCATTGCGCAGTTGCTCTGGATAAGGCAACTGAGGCAACTGACATAAATGTAAAAGTATTGGGACACCTGATTTATCCAGCAATGTGTGCTGCTGCTCCGAAACATTAGCGCAATTTAGCGTTTGTGCATAAGATTTGTTTCTAGACACAAAAAAAAAAAAAAACAGAAGGAAATAAAATTGAACTCTAACAAAGGCGTCTTAGTGATTTTTTTATTGGTATCTAAAACCAAAACATTTATACATGTACAAACTCAACACAAAAACAACATAGGGCTCAATACATGATTCTATAAATGGCTGGATAGTGGGAGGCCATCAGGGTCAGAAAGGAATCACTGATCAGAATCACAGCCTGATGGTCTCCGTGTCTGATGGTTTTGCATCTAGTTTGCTTGATTGCTTTGTGTGTTGTTCAAATCTCAAGAACACACTTTTTTCCTGCATGTGCTACACCTCTGTGACTTCACTCTACTCATCTTATTGAGCTAAATTTCACTCAACGCTCTCTCAGATGCCCTCTGATAAACCTGAGTGTGATCTTTTCTGCATCTAGAAATTAGTTTGTATTTTTGTGTGCTGTCCAAATCTCCAAACCCATTTTTCCACCGTGACCGAATTACATCCTGCAGGTGAGCTGATCCAATATTTTTTGTTCTGACGGTCTCAAACCCAAACGTGAATGCTCTCCTCCCCTTGCCTAAAGAAACCCACTGACGACAGCAAAATCAATATAAGCAAGATCAACTTCCCATGCTCCTCCTCTCGACCTTCCACCTCGAATCTTCTCCTTCACAAGGTTTTTAAAGATTACATAATAAAATAAATCTCCTTTTAAGGTGTCGGGAAAGATCCCAGTGGTGCTCCACACAACTCTCAGTGTTCCTGAGCTGTGAAGTCTCTGAGGAACATTCTGCTGAGACAGAGCTGTCTCCTGGGAGAAACTCCTCCTCTCTCTTCTGCATAAATCATCCCTCAGTCCAGGTGTGTGCTAATCTACCAAATAGGATTAACACCAAGGGTATGTGGTAAAGCTTGAGCACACATACACATGAACACACACACACACACACACACACACACACACGCGACACTCTTTGTGCAAGTGTCAAAGTGGTGCTAATCAACTACAAATGGAAGTGTATGTTCACGGCTAAGGATATAGAGTACCTGCAGGAGGTGTTTTTCCACGGTCTTCCCACACAGTACAGATGTGACTCTATAATCAGGGAGAACATTTTTACCCCCATCTCTGAAGTTGGCCTTGAGATTTATCGACAAGGTGTTAATGTAATGCTTATTTACTTTCTCTCATAAATCTCCTCATCCATCAGCCCTTAGGCTAAGTCTCTCACACACACACACACACACACACACACACACACACACACACACACACACACACACACTTAGAGAGCAGGCAAAATGTTCGCTCGTTTAGCCTCATCACTTGCTAGAACTCTCTGTCTGATGACCTCATGCGGAAAATGAGTAATAAAACAAATCTCATTCAGTTTTAAGCTTTGTGACTCTCTATCTATCTATCTATCTATCTATCTATCTATCTATCTATCTATCTATCTATCTATCTGTATATCTGTATATCTGTCTGTCTATAAAATTATCTATCTATCTATCTATCTATCTATCTATCTATCTATCTATCTATCTATCTATCTATCGTCTGTCTGTCTGTCTGTCATTCTGTATATCTGTCTGTCTATAAAATTATCTATCTATCTATCTATCTATCTATCTATCTATCTATCTATCTATCTATCTATCTATCTATCATTCTGTACATGTGTCTGTCTATAAAATTATCTATCTATCTATCTATCTATCTATCTATCTATCTATCTATCTATCTATCTATCTATCTATCTATCAATCTATCATTCTGTACGTGTCTGTCTATAAAATTATCTATCTATCTATCTATCTATCTATTTATCTATTGTTTGATTGTTGAAGTAGAAAGGCACTGTAGAATGCAGGATCATCTGCTGGTCAGCTGTAAATGTAAAATAAATCATATCTAGTTATTTGTCTATTTTACTTTGCACTAAAAAGAATCCACCTGCTCTTTGTCCTTCACCCAACAGTATTTACTGGGAAGATCTACATCCATCTCTCCTCCTGTGCTCCTCCTCTTGAACTTTTTGTGCTCCCTCTTACACAAGGTTACTTAAGGTCATGTAATAAAATGCTTCAGTCTCCTTTAAAGGCGCTGGAGAAACTCCCACCGGTGCTCCTCACATCTCAGGGTGATCCTGTGCTGCGATATTCTGAAGGAAAATGAGCTTTTATCTGGAGCTGTTATCGTTCCTAGTCAGCGTTGAGTAGCGCCGAGCCATCTTCGTAATTTACTGTCTGGCTTTTTTTTGTAATCACAGCAGTGGAACATATCTATATATTTTTATGGCTCAATTCTTCTCCTGTCTCTGCAGCAGTCTGAGATTTGATGTCCTGTAAGACACCGGCTCTAAAGCTGCATCTTTATAGCCTGAAATTTCATCATCTGCCTCATCTATGGAATCGGGAAATGAAATGGATTCGTTCCAGCAGCGTTCCAGCATGTTGCCCTGAGATTAGTATTAGCATGTTGTCATAAATAAAAAAATAGTCTTTATAAACTGAGGATTTAAACTTTATCTCCAGACTGAGGCTTAAACCAAGTTGAAGGTCTTACTTGTTTTACACCCTACAACTAAATGTGGATTGGGACACACCAAATTTGACTCTGTTGTTAGCATGATGTTGGATTGGAATTTAATGTGTGTGATTTAAGACACAGTGGACTGGTGATGGTGTTAGCATGACCATTTGAGTGGATCTGTGTGGTTTGGGACGCACCGACAGTGGACTAATGGTGTCCATGTGACCTTCTAAGCAAATTGTGTGTGTGATTTGGGTCACACCCACAATAGACACATGATGGTGTTAGCATGACCTTCTAACTGCTACAATGGACTGATAATTTGGTAATGTGACCTCTGAAGTTTAATCTGAACTACTAAACAAACATTATGTGGACAGATTTATGTAATCTTCTAAGTGAACAGTGTGTGTGGTTTGGGACACACCCACAGTGGGATGATAATGCATTAATATGGCTTGTTGGGTGAATGGTGAATAGTTTGGGACACGCCCACAGTGGACTAATGGTAGTGTTCATGTGACATTCTAAGCAAATTGTGTGTGTGGGTTGGGAAATTTTCACTGAAGACAAATGTTCATGTGGTCTTCTATTGTATGTGTGGTTTGGGACACGCCCACAGTGGAATGATGAAGGTGTTTAGATTAACTTTTAAGTGAATAGTGTTTGTGTGGTTTGGAACACGCCTACACTGGGCTGATAATGGTGTTAATGTGACTTCTTGAGTATATTGTGTGTGTGTGTGTGTGGCGGGGACGGGGGACGATGGAGCATGACCATCAAACTAAACATTAAGTGTGTGTTATTAAGGACACAGTGGACTGATAATGGTACTAATATGACCTCTTGAGTAAATAGTGTGTGTGGTTAGGGACACACCCACAGTGGACTAGTGTTGTTGTTAATGTGACCTTCTAATCAAATTGGGTTGTTTGGGTAGAGACATGCCCACAGTGGAGCGATAATGGTGGAGCGATTTAAACAACAATTGAACTAAATACTGTGTGAGGTTTGGGACATGTTCACAATGGCACAATGATAGTGTTTAGATGAGCTCTTGGGTAAATAGGGTGTGAGTGGTTTGGGACACTATGATGATGGACTGACTGTGGTGTCCATGTGACCTTCTAAGTTAATATTGTGTGTGTGATTTGGGACATGTCCACAATGGCAGAATGATGGTTTTAACACAACCTTCTAAGTGAATAGTGTGTATGGTTTGAGACACACCCATAGTGGACTAATGGTGGTGTTGATGTGACCTTCAAAGTGAATATTGTGTGTGTATTGGAACAAACTCTAAATGTCCAGATCTCTTTGACTGTTCACAAATTTCCCACAGTGCACTAGTGGCATTTCTATGGATTTGCCAAGGTGAACACAACGTTCGCACTACAGGTGTGTAGTTAACCTGGACAAGAATCCATTGTTTCTGACTGTATATATAAAAAAAAAATGTCCTGCAATTTGTATCTGATATTTCAACAAAACGTTGTTCTCTCTACTTGAATTCTCTCGGGTTCAACCTTTTAGTGCCACACAGAGTCAAGCATGAACTTCAGCTCAAGTTCTCTGATCTGTTTCTTCTATATATGTACATTACCATTCAATCCTCAAGGCAACTGAACATGTACAGTAAAGAGACTTAGAATAATGAATAATTGAATATTATTTTGAAAGTTTGTCAGAAAGGTTCGTAGGGCATCTGGTTGGGAATTGAGGTGTCATTCAGGACTGCGATCCCAAAGATTCAACAAAAACTTTGCACAAGCAAAAGTTCATTTTCTTTTAAACTTTTTCTCTAATACAGTTTTGCGTATGCAGAGAGTTGTCCCCGCCTGCCAGTCTTGTCATTGGTTTATTTCCCAAGTAATGTGCTAAGAGTGTACTGTAACTGCAGTCTATAATATGTTAGTATCCAAAACCAGAAACAGTAGTCAGCTGGCAATGTACACACACAGAAAACTGAGCTCCAAGCTCCTCTGGTCCAGATCTCCAACAACCTCCTCAACTAAATAATCAAAGACTATTAGGTGAAGACTTTTTCAATTACTTTAACATTATAAACTTTCTGGAAGCACTTGAGGTATAGAGCTCCAAAGCAGGCTAAACTGTCTAACTTCTGTTTTCTCTTTCTCCCATAATGTGTTCTTCTTCTTCTTCTTTCGGCTGCTCCCATTGGGGGTCGCTACATGGGATCATCCGTCCCCCTGTCCTCTACATCTGCCTCTTTCAAACCAACTACCTGCATGTCTTCCCTCATCACATCCATAAACCTCCTCCTTGGTCTTCCTCTTTTACTCCTTCCTGGTGGCTCCATCCTCAGCATTCTCCTACTGATATACCCCATGTTCCTCCTCTGCACATGTCCAAACCAACTCAATATCGCCTCCCTCACCTTGTCTCCAAAATGTCCTACATGCGCTGTCTGTCTAATAAACTAATTTCTAATACTGTCCATCGTCGTAGCTCCCAACGAACACCTCAACATCTTCAGCTCTGCTACCTTCAGCTCAACCTCCTGTCTTTTACTCAATGCCACTGTCTCTAAACCATACAACATCGCAGGTCTCACCACAGACCTATAAACTTTCCCTTTCACTCTCATAGATACTCTTCTATCACAAATCACTCCTGCTATCACTCTTCTCCACCCACTCCACCCTGCCTGCACTCTTTTCTTCACTTCTCTAACACACTCTCCATTACTTTGCACTGTTGACCCCAGGTACCTGAACTCCTCCACCTTCTCCACCTCTTCTCCCTGCAACCATACCACACCACTTCACTCCCCTCCCTCTCATTCACACACATGAACTCTGTCTGACTCCTACCGCTTTTTATTGAGTGGAGTGGTGCACAACGAGTCTCCGCTATAAAACCTTTAATAAGCGTGGTGATAGTGTGAGTGCTGCGTAAAGGAATTTTAGTTTTATTCCCAGTTAGGACGTCACGATTGTGTCCCATCTGCAAATTTCAAAGAAATATTGTAATCCCATGCGCAGACGAGACACGATCGTGACGTCCTAACTGGGAATGACGCCAGAATTCCTTTTGCGCAGCACTCACACTATAACCATTCCTATAAAAGTATTTTACAGAGAACGCTCGTTGTGCACCACTCCACTGCTCCATTAGAAGTAATGGTAAGAGGTTCTAAACGAGATCACACAAGATTCAGCCAAGCATCACCAAATCCTTGTTTGAAAATTCTCCACTTCCCTGCACAACCCTGTATCATAAATACAGTGTATTACATGACATGTGCAATTCATCTGTACCTGTGACTAATCATAATGTACTATAAGACTGGAACGGTTGATTTGTCAGTGATTCAGTATGAATCATACCTTCTGGTTTAGGCCACGCCCAGTCTGGGTTTCAGTCCAAATACAGACACAGGTAGCGTTCTGTCTAACACAAATCCAGCAGGCAGATCTCTCATTACAGACCTTCTCATGTTCATTTGGACAGGTGTACAAAAACGTATGCTGCAGGCACAGTCATCTCCTCGCCGGCACTCATGTCACATGCTACTTTAGCTCCAACGGACGTGAACAAAACAAAATTACAGCCATCAGATACCCAGAAACAAGACAGAAGGATTGATGAGTCAACCATCAGGCCAGAATGTTGTGTGTGGGGACTTGGCATGAGTCAGACCGGGCAGCCGTGATCTTACTCATCAACAGCAACACGGAAGAGGAAATTCAAATGTGTGTGTCAGTTAATGTGTGTGTCCTTTATTTTTTCTTACACGTCAAAAGCAATTACAGTAAAATTAGCCAGACAAGTGTATGAGTGTGTATATTATATTATAGATGTTCATATCTTCTTCTTTTTCTTTTGGTTGCTCCCATTAGGGGGCGCCACAGCGGATCATCCGTCTCCATACCTCTCTGTCCTCTACATCTGCCTCTTTTAAACTAACCACCTGCATGTCTTCCCTCACCACATCCATAAACCTCCTCCTTGGGCTTCCTCTTTTCCTCCTTTCTGGTGACTCCATCCTCAGCATTCTCCTACTGATATACCCCATGTCCCTCCTCTGCACATGTCCAAACCATCTCAATCACACTTTCCTTATTTTGTCTCCAAAACATGTAAATAAACTCATTTCTCATCCTGTCCATCGTCGTCACTCCCAACGAAAACCTCAACATCTTCAGCTCTGCTACCTCCAGCTCCACCTCCTGTCTTTTACTCAATACCACTGTCTCTAAACCATACAACATCTCAGGTCTCACCACAGTCCTATAAACTTTCACTCCTGCTATCACTCTTCTTCACCCACTCCACCCTGCCTGCTCTCTTTTCCTTACAGATGTCTATATAAAATATATAAAAATTTATGTTTTTGATAAATTTGGTGTGGTTTGTTGTAAGGTGTTTTGACAAGTTTTACATTCTAGTTACTTTGAGCTTTTTGTTTATTTACTGTATATATATTTTTAATGGAATACATTGTATTCCATTCTTCTTATGTTTTTGTTAAGGACTTTTATTTTTTATTTAGACCGCTCATAATGTTATAAGGTCATAATGTTATGTCTGGTTGGTGTAACCCCCACAGGCTTGTAAACTAGGAACTAAGGGGTGATTATTATTTTTTTTGCCCAGTCAGCATATTTATGTTATAATGCATTGACAAGCCATAAAACACATTGTTATAATGATTTATAAAATGTATTCGCAGCATGTAGTATTGTTTTTAATGCATTTTGAATGTAGAGGTAGAAATGGATATAAAGGTTTATAACATTGACATGATTTCAGGTGAATGAAACAGTTCATTAATCAGTAACCAGATGTGCAGAAGCAGGATTTTCATGCGACATCATGCAGGGGATGTTCACTGCAGTCCTTTCAGAGCCTGGCCAAACCATGCAGCGTTGCACCCTGTATCCATCACATGCTGCATAACTCTGGCACAGACTCGCTCCATCCCTCTGCTAAAGTGCCCCGTCATGTTTCTTCCTGAAGGACGACGGAGGCAAACAATCGCCTGTTCTCACAAATGTCAGAACGGAGCAATGTTAACGAGCAGATGGGACAGGACTGTCAGAGCGATTGTGATGAGTCGCTTTAAGCGTGATTGATCAGGCTGGAGAAAATGCTCTCAGCTGCCAGAATCCCTGCAGAATTATTGGCACTCATGGTAAAGATGAGCACAAAAAAAAAATATGAAAAATGTTGTTGGTTAGATTCATCTTACGACGCAGATTTGCGAGAGAGCCCATTATTTGGTGGCATTTAACCATTTCTAAAGAGCTTCATAAAGCTTAAGGACACCTACATATGCCCTTTAGGATAAGTGCTAGAAGCCTACATATGTATTTTTAAGCTTTATATCAATATGAGAAGGATTATTTTGACATCAAATGGTGCTCAGGTATCTACAATATCCCTACCTACATTAGCCAACTGACATAAACCTTCAAGAACATATAATAAGATTTAATACTAGTGCTCAGGAAAACATGTATATGCCATTAATATGTTTTATAAGAGTTTTGAAGTGAACAGTGTATGAACAGTACAGCTGTATGAGTGGTGTTCATAGGGTTATAGCACAGCTGTATGAGTGGTGTTCATATGGTTAGAGCACAGCTGTATGAGTGGTGTTCATATGGTTAGAGAACAGCTGCATTTGTAGTGTTCATTGGGTTATAGCACAGCTGTATGAGTGGTGTTCATATGGTTAGAGAACAGCTGCATTCGTAGTGTTCATTGGGTTATAGCACAGCTGTATGAGTGGTGTTCATAGGGTTAGAAAACAGCTGCATTCGTAGTATTCTTACGGTTATAGAACAGCTGTATGAGTGGTGTTCATAATGTAAGAGAACAGCTTCATTCGTAGTGTTCATAGGGTCATAGCACAGCTGTATGAGTGGTGTTCAAAGGTTTAGAAAACAGCTGCATTTGTAGTGTTCATAGGGTTATAGCACATCTGTCTGAGTGGTGTTCCTAGGGTTAAAGAACAGCATTCCTGGTGTTATGCAGCTGTGTTATGCACACTTATTTTAGTCCTGCTGATGATCAACGTATTTACATCTACACCCAGCACCACCGTCTAGTCAAACCAAGAAGGATTTCATGAAGGTCATGTATACATGTTCATCCCCACACTTCTCATAATAAGCATTCATCTTCTTGAATTCAATACAGAGGAGTATCTGAGAGCATATGGTAATAATATGCAATGAATTTTTGGAATAATGGATGAAGTGTATAAAAATTGTATGCATCATCTGAGTCAGGATTAAACCCATACCCAATTCTCCTGGATGTACCATTTCTCCTTTTGGGTATGATCTGTTTGCTGCACATACAGCTAATATGTTATTGTTTCTTTTTCGTTCTTGTTCTTCTTGTCTCTTTCACTCATTACAGGGGCTACCCCAGTAGTTGAAGGATTTTAACGAGTGTCTTCTGAATCAATATTGGAGGATGAATTGTTCATCTATGATTAAGGACATGGCTACTGCGGCCATGACAGAAAACCGAACTTTACCAAAACCACAGTCTTGGCTTTGAGAGATTTCAAGGAGACTAAAGATAACTCAAGTTTTTCCTACATCAGCATAAAGACCATAGCATCAATAAAAAAAAAAAAGCGAAAAAACATTAAAACCAGAAGTAGAGCAGAACAGGGGTCAGGGTCAGGAGCATGTATCCAAAGCAGACAGAGTGACAAGAGTCATCTTAGGGGCTAAGGAGCCGGTAAGGTAGTCTGGCGCTGAGCTCAGGTCTTTGGTGTCCTTAATTACCAGGAGGTGTGGGAAAAACGACAAGATGGCCGCTGACCCGAAAGTGCGTGCCGCGGAATCGGAAGTGCACCCTGTGAAACCGGAAGTGTGCGCCGTGTGCCCGGAAGATTCTGACCCTCCCCCCACAACTGTCTCCAGACGGCTTTGTTTTATCCAATGTCTGAGGCGGCAGACTGCAGAGGAAAAGCCTCGCAACCCGCCCTGGGTGGGTGAAGGGGGTCTGGTGGAGGGAAATACTGGAGAGGCACGATAATCCTAGGGCATGAGGAAAGTCAAGTGACAGCGGTGGACACAGCGGGGCTTGAGGCAGACTGCAACCAGGTAGAAAGGCCACATGAAGCACCACCTGGGGGTGGAGTTACATAGCCAGCAAGAATTGGTGCAATTAAGATAATCTGGCGTTGAGCTAAAGTCTTTGGTGTCTTTAAGGTATTTAAGGACACCTTAAACTGCCCAGGATCTTCCGGGCACACGGCGCGCACTTTTGGTTTCGCGGGGCGCACGTCAGGGTTGGCGGCCAGCTTGTCATTTTTCTGACTACAAGATGGCCGCCGACCCGGACGTGCGCCCTGCGAAACCGGAAATGTGCACTGTGTGCCCGGAAGATCCTTACAATTTGAAGTGTTTGGATGTGTTTTTATCTAGTTTCCATTTTAAAAATTATCAATCAATTAATTGGTAATCAGCGATTACAGTACAACCGTAATATCGGTAAGATCCGAAACCTTTAGCTATTAATGTAGCGTAATTCTTTGTTGTATTCACCCACCAACCATATGCATATGCATAGGTAAGGACAAGTTTTGATTTCAATATCCATGAATATAAAAAAATGCCATTATGATAGTATTAATGCTCTTTTAATAAGTGATATAACTCTTGAAAAGTAATGTTTATTTGTCAGTATGGTGTAAAACACAATAATAAACGAATCTAGAATTAGGATGCAAATAAATACATTTGAAATCATAATCATAATAAAATCACCACAATAATACTCTTAGACACTTATGTCAGTTTCTGTTACAGACCGACCCGTCCCATAAAAAAAAATTACAATTATAATGCCCTCACAGAAAAAAAAGGTTTGGGGACCCCTGATTTGGATGGTTAATACATCCAGAAAAAGAAATCATTAAATTATCAAAGTGAATCAAATCAGTTTAAAGGTCTTGTAAATACATCTCAAACATGCCCAAAGTCTTTTGTATCCCACAGTCATCACACAATCCTAAGAAAGCAAACTAAACCCGAAGGCTGAGAAACCTGCAGCGCCGCTAACACACCATTTTGCTTTTCAATGTCTCTGAATTATGAATTAATATGAATCTAAGATTTCAGCCCCAGGTCAGCTAAATCAAACTGACAGTCTCATTATTGGACACAGAGGGGTGGAGTTGAGAGAGGAAGAGACTGTCTTATTACTGAAGGAGCTGGAGACATCGTCGCTCTGTCTAATCTGTCTAGCATTAGTGAAATTAGTGACCCCAAATACATGGCACATTCCTGTGAATTGCCCTGATAAACTTCATTAAATACTGAATCTTCCACACAGACCAATCCATCATTGTTCCTTGAGCAAATTTTGAGTATGAATTTTATTTAAATTCATTTATTTATTTATTTTTTGGTTGGTTGGTTGGTTTTTGGGAAGCATGTAACTCTGCATTCAGTCTCAATAATGCCCATGGAGTCAAAACTGTTTCTCTGCAAACACCTGGACATAATTTTGTTCCTTGGAGCAATTTTTCTTTTTTGAAAGGTGATGTGATGTGGAAGTTATCAAAGTATGTCAAACAAAGTGAGTATTGATCAGCATCACAACTAGGTGGCAGTATAAAATGTAAGTTTTAGCTGGTACACTGATTTGATTCAATGCAATAAAATGTTGCTAAATGAAGCCTGATACTGGTTTAAAAAGCATTAAAGTCATCAAGCTGAAAAAAATATCCACCTCCTTTTTGTGAATTTCTCAAATTAGGTGTCATGGTGTTACCAGAAGTCACAAAAATCCAACCAATTATTAAATTAAATTATTAATAAATACTTTATTAAACCATGAATACAATATAAAACATCTGTGGTAGACCTAAGTGTAGATGTAACAATCAACACGATGCCACCGCCACCATGCTTCACAGTGGGGTAATGGCTGGTTTTTATTAAATGCCAAGCTATGTGCAATAAACATTAATGCATTGATGGCATTTCTCCTTAAAATTGTCTCATTTTTACAAGCAAGCAGTTAATATATATATTTTATATAAATATTATGTACATTAATGACATATTTCCAATTAAATGCATTATTTTCACATTTGTAACACTACAAACGTGGAAATATTCAAGGGAGTGAATACTTTTGCACATTGTTTAAAAATATTCATTTCTTATAAACTTTGGATTTAGAATAAAAAAAAAAACCCTGCATAAGCAAAAAACTTTAGTTCTCATTAAATATAGAAATCCAGTAAATGTGTCACCCATTTAAAGAGTTTTATTATTTAACTTGTTTCTCACTGATATACATATTTTTGTTCACTTTACCACAGATATGATGCTTCCAAGACGTGACAGATTTAGGCTACATTTTGAGCGTGGTGTGCGTTTGATTGCAGCTACCCATGCATTAAACTGCCAGCTATCACACATGGCACTGCAGCTACAGGATAATTAACCAGATGCCTGCGTTTAAAGCGCTCGGGGTTGATGTCTGGAGGAAGACAGCTCATTTATGTTCTTTTCACAGTTTAAAAAAGCTACCTTAACTATGTGTAAACTACACACACTATCATTTATGCAGTTATTTTAGACTGAAATCAGTGTAAAAGAAGTCACTTTAGTTCCTGTGGTGTAAATAGAAGCATTTTGATCATTGTAATTTGAAGATTCCTCATGGTTCTTCAGTTTCCTTCCAAATTTCAAAAGAAGAATAATGTTAACTCTGTAAATATATAACAGGGCAAACTTTTTGACTCCCGGGCCACAATGGTTAAAATTTGACAGAGGGGCTGGAGATTTGGCCTGTGACATGAATATGCATGGCTCATTGTACAAATTGCTTTCCAAATGCATTAATTAAATTAATAATTCAATTTATAAAATTTCAGGTAAATAAATAGCAGAAAAACACTAATTCAGTTTCATCAAGTGACGAAACATTAACAACTTGTTGATCCTTTTTTTTTTTTTTTTTGCCATTGCATCAATAAACACAGCATAAACACTCAAGTTCAGTTTCAGTAGGAACAGTGTTGTGGAACAGTGTTGTGGAACTTCTTGTTTTGTCAGTTCATTAAAGTCTGGAGTAAGTTTTGTTGTGGCAATTCTCAGGATAGATGCAAGGTGTTGGTCAGTTAACCTGGATCTGTGAGGGGCTTTGATCAGACCTCAGTAAAAAAATATTTTGTTGTCCACTCCATATTAAACACTCGGCGCTCACTAGCCACTTTTCTTTCATAAGCTCATTTTTAAAAAAGGGCTCATTAAAGAGGAGAAGAGAGTAATACACACGAACAAGGTCAATATAGATGAAGTGCACCATATTTTGGGGAAACATGGGCATTACAGGGGAAAGGTAAATTAAACAAGGTTTACCTGCATGGCCGTAAATTGTTTTGGTTGTTCAGGGGTGTCAATAAATAGAAAATTTCTCATGATACATTTTGAAGGGGACACAAATAATAGTCAAATTGTACTAATAAAGACACAGTGTCCCCACAGTAAAAACTTTGCTTTTATAATTGTTTTTATCATTTTTTTCTCAGGTTCAATGACAAAGCAAAACAAGGAATTAAAAAAAAAGTTTACATTTTTATTTAAAATTAATTAAGATACTTAAGAAATGGAATAGAAATTGATTATACAAAAAAAAAAAGAATACAGTGTGGTCAGTTCAGATGTAGCACAGTGATCATTTAGTAAATGCACAGATAAACAATATGCTGATTGTGTGTTAATGTTAAATTAACATTATGCCAAGTCGTCCCACATAAAGCACTGCATTATAAACGGCTTTGGTGTGTTAGTGTCAGTGCACTATGCTACAAGCTATTGTAAACAAGCTAACGTTCACTAGTCACAAGTCATATTTTAATCGCTAATAGAGCAGATTCATGGAAAATCACATCGCTAATCAGCATTTTTGCCGCAACTCATTTATGAATAAATCTGCATCAACTAGATTAAAGAGAATCGCTTTATTTAAAGTGAATAAAATACCCTAGTTAATGGAGTTTAACATTAATTGGGCCGCAGACACACACCTGACTCGTGTGTGTAGAGAAGATGAGAGGAACTGGGAAAGCAGGCAGTGGGTCAAACCACTGTGAGGAAGGGGAGGGGGGGACTCAACTGTTTCTAAAGGCATTTTTTGCGGGTGTTTTTCTTACTTACTTAAACAATTATTTGGGTATGCATATATTTATTTTCCACAATAAAGAGTGCGATATTTTTTTTATATATATTTTTTGGGAGGAACAACCCTCGCATGAGGGGGCACATGTCACCCCGGCCATGTTTACCTGTACCTTTTTTTAATATAATTTGGTCACGTTCAGCGGGCCGGATTAATAAATCCAACGGGGCGTGTGTGGCCCGCGGGGCGTAGTTTGCCCATGTCTGATATAGAAAATTCTCTCAGATGTGCGTAGTGCTTTTCTGAGCATGATAGTTTACTTTATATATGCATTCCATAATCAGAGTTGCCAATTTTAGTCCCGGGTAAAGTTCCACATATATTTAGTTATTTTGAGTTATTTTCAAAGGACAGTAAATCTGTACTGCTGTACAAGCTGCATATTGACCCCTCTAAAATATATCCAAGTTTCATTTCTATAGTATTGTGACTTAGGTGGATATAATAAACTGGTTGCTGAAATTTGAGAGGTAGACTTACTTATGTGAGATACAGTATGTATATATATATATATGCAGCCAGTTCAGCGCTAAACAGGGTAAGGATCTGTCTCTTCATACAGTGTCTCGACGTTTAAGAGCATTTGGACTGAAAGCCACTCTGCAGTGACCAAACCTCTCATTAGCAGAAAGAATCGAAAGGCTAGACTAAGCTTTGCTGAGGAGCATGTTGTGTGGACTGAGGAGAACTGGCCCAAAGTTCACTTCAGTGATGAAAGCAAATTTAATTTATTTGGGTCCGATAGGATACATTATGTTCGGCGACAAACTGGAGAAAAACTAAACCCAAAGTGTGTAAAGAAGTCAGTGAAAAGTGGAGGAGGAAGTGTCATGGTTTGGGGCATGTTTTCTGCAGCAGGAGTTGGGCCTCTTATACAGCTACATGGCAGAGTGAATGCAAATGTTTATCAGAACCTTCTTCAACAACATATGGTTTCTTCCCGGTGTTCATCACCCAATCATCCCGCAGTGTTCATGCAGGACAACGCTCCATGTCACACAGCAAAACGGGTAAAGCAGTTCCTTAAAACTAAAAACATTAAAATAATGACATGGCCTGCCCAGAGTCCTGATCTCAACCCAATAGAGAACCTCTGGAAAATCCTTGGCGACAAAGTTATGGCCAAAAAACCCACTACAGTCACCAAACTGTGGCGGAGACTGGAAGAAGAGTGGACCAAAATCACACCAGAGCAGTGTGAGAGACTGGTGCTGTCCTGTGGCTGCAGATGTGCTGAAGTTATTCAGAGCAGAGGCCTGGACACTTCCTACTAATTGCTGACTGTTGTACTCGTCAGAAAATGTTGTTGTAATCTTTTTTCATGCTATCCTTGGCGACAAAGTTATGGCCAAGAAACCCACTACAGTCACCAAACTGTGGCGGAGACTGGAAGAAGAGTGGACCAAAATCACACCAGAGCAGTGTGAGAGACTGGTGCTGTCCTGTGGCTGCAGATGTGCTGAAGTCATTCAGAGCAGAGGCCTGGACACTGTTGTACCCGTCAGAAAATGTTGTTGTAATCTTTTTCCATGCTACAGTCATTGTTATTCTCTAATTTTGATCAGTGTGTTTTCTGCAAAATAATGTTTTTTTTTTTTTGGAAATGACAGTTATTTTGTGGAAAAGGTGTTCTGGTAGCATGGTATAGACAGAACAAAAACTCCTTCAAATGAGCAGTGAAGATGACATTATTTCAGAATTGTTCAATTGTTTATAAATTGTTCTCTAATTTTGATCGCCAATGTATATTAGAGCTGTCAAAATTAACGTTAATACATGTTCACGCAACAAATTTTATTAACGCGTTATTATTACTATTAGCTTTTTTATTAAATATATAAATAAATATAATGGAACTTACAACATGTATTAATGGCGTCCTTTTTTACTTACATATATATAAAAACACCTTTTTAAAAAATTTAAACATTTTAAAATCTCTAAACATTTGTATTACTGATGCGCCAAGTCTCAAATCAGCACCAAAATCGGCCATTATGCACACATCCGGCAAGGGAAAATGTCTGTGTAGAAACATAGCAAAAGTTTAGTTTGGTGTAATTTACATCATTTAAAACACCATAATTAAATAAAAAAACATTTACAAGAATATTTAGTTTTCATGCTCTATGTTAAGTATAGTTTCAGTAATAATAAACATACATTTGGTTCCCACCTCTCTGGTTCCCTGTGCTTCCATCCTTCCATGCTTCCATGCTTGTGGCTACGTTGTGTGTAGTCCAGGTGATCTATGGTCATAACTGGTAGATCGGACAGTGAGTGAAGGGGAATAGGGACCTTATAAAGGGGGCGGGTAAATGGAGGACAGGTGTAGGTGATTAGTGGGAGAACGACAGGTGTAGGTGATTAGTATGAGGAGGACAGGTGTAGTTGATTAGTAAGAGAAGGACAGGTGTAGTTGAGTAGTAGGTGAAGGACAGGTGTAGTTGAGTAGTAGGAGGAGGACAGGTGTAGTTGATTAGTAGGAGGAGGACAGGTGTAGGTAATAAGTAGGAGACGGACAGGTGTAGTTGAGTAGTAGAAAGAGGACAGGTGTAGTTGATTAGTAGAAAGAGGACAGGTGTAGGTGATTAGTAGGAGTAGGAAGAGGACAGGTGTAGGTGATTAGTGGAAGAACCACAGGTTTAGGTGATTAGTAGGAAGAAGAGAGGTGTAGGCGATTAGTGGGAGGAGGACAGGTGTAGGCGATTAGTAGGAGGAGCACAGGTGTAGGCAATTAGTGGGAGGAAGACAGCTGTAGGTGATTAGTAGAAAGAGGACAGGTGTAGGTGATTAGTAGGAGTAGGAAGAGGACAGGTGTAGGTAATTAGTGGAAGAACCACAGGTTTAGGTGATTAGTAGGAAGAGGAGAGGCGTAGGCGATTAGTAGGAGGAGGACAGGTGTAGGCGATTAGTAGGAGGAGCACAGGTGTAGGCAATTAGTGGGAGGAGGACAGCTGTAGGTGATTAGTAGAAAGAGGACAGGTGTAGGTGATTAGTAGGAGAAGGACAGGTGTAGGTGATTAGTGGGAAGAGGACAGGTGTAGGTGATTAGTGGGAGGAGGACAGGTGTAGATGATTAGTGGGAAGAGGACAGGTGTAGGTGATTAGTAGGAAAAGGACAGGTGTAGATGATTAGTGGGAGGAGGACAGGTGTAGGTGATTAGTAGGAGGAGGACAGGTGTAGGTGATTAGTGGGAAAAGGACAGGTGTAGATGATTAGTGGGAGGAGGACAGGTGTAGATGATTAGTGGGAAGAGGACAGGTGTAGGTGATTAGTAGGAAAAGGACAGGTGTAGATGATTAGTGGGAGGAGGACAGGTGTAGGTGATTAGTAGGAGGAGGACAGGTGTAGGTGATTAGTGGGAGGAGGACAGGTGTAGGTGATGACTGGGAGGAGAACAGGTGTAGGTGATTAGTGGGAGGAGGACAGGTGTAGGTGATTAGTGGGAAGAGGACAGGTGTAGGTGATTAGTAGGAGGAGCACAGGTGTAGGTGATTAGTGGGAGGAGGACAGGTGTAGGTAATTACTGGGAGGAGAACAGGTGTAGGTGATTAGCAGGAGAAGAGGCTGAGTGAGAGTGTGAGCCTAGGAGGGAGGTCTGACTGGTGGCTCCCTAACATATAGAGTACTGAAAACTTGAAAAGTATTGTGATAAATTACAAGTAAATCATGACAATCTTGTGATTAATCGTGATTAAATATTGTAATCGATTTACAGGCCTAAAATATATATAGTTTTTGCAGGCAAATATATGAGTCTGAAAGCAGAAATAAATTAAATACTCACTACAAACACTTTTTGCTACTATTATTTCCATTTACACTAGCACCCTAGCAAGAAAACAGGATCTGTCCTACTTTCCACAAGTCAGACTGTCAGTGTGACTCATCATTAGTCCTGGACCGTGTCCATCCCCGAAACTTAATTATGGTCCAAGAAAATGACTCCAACAGTTAAAAAAACCCCACAACAACAGCAATCCAGATGCTCTACTTCCCTTTGGAAACTGAACCACGAGTAAGTGTTGAATAACAAATTTATGTAAGCGATAATGAAGTCTTGATTGTATCTCATGCGAGGCGTCAAACAGCAATGAGTCTTCATTACGCATGGATCAGGCGCTAGTTAGTCATGTGTGACTCAGAGCAGCAGAGCATCGGAGTGCATGAATCACAATAACTATCTTATTTGTAGCCTGGACAGAAACAATGCCTTGTGTGTCCGGGATAAACTGGATGGTCTAATGTAAGTAATCAAGCTTAGATTGTTTTTTTTTTAGTCCTAACACTCACCAGACTGCAGAACAAAGCGGTACATATTGCCTATGTGCACTAGTGTTATACATAAGTATACAGTAAAACAGTGTACAGTAATTAATGATGTAAACATTATGTTTTCATGACCTTGATGCATCTCGCAGCTTCATACCTTGCCTACAAATAACCGCTGCAAAATGCTAAATATTAGGTTGTACTGGATCAGGTGCTATCCTTTCTAAATCTGCTAAATAATGTCATCATATTATTCAGTATATTCTCCATTTATTTATACTATTGTTATATAATCTATATGGACAGCAGAGGTGCAAAATGTCCCTGAAAAACATATTTGAGTTAAAGTATAGATAGCTTACTGCAAAACTTACTCCATTACAGATTGTCACCAATTCCAATATGACCTGAGTATCTGGAGTATCTGGAGTATGGAGTATCTGGAGTATTGGAGTATCTGATTTGAGCAGTACTTGAGTATTTGACTCATATTAGACGTTGGCTCAAAGATGTTTTGAGTTCTCAACATCGAGACACGTGTTAGTGAAAAGCAAAAACAGTTGATTTGCAAGGTTTTATTTTCTAAATTGTCGACCTCAACACTGTATCAACAACTAAACAGTCTCCTCAACATGCCAGTATAAAACAAAGATCAAACAAGTCTGTAAAAAAAAAAAAAAAAAAGTAAAAAGGGATCTTTTATTACAAAAATTTTTTTTTAGCATGTATCAAAGAAGAAGAAACACTAGTATTCAATTAGTAAATAAAATCAAAGTCAATAGTTTTAGATTAAGTAAAAACAAATATTAGAGAGCTGACTGACTGGAAAATGTAAAATGTAGTTGAGTAGAGAGTAAAGGTTGCTTATATATTTGACTAAGTAAAACTAGAAAGTAGACAAAACTTTATTTAAATTCAGTAACGGAACACAAATCTCTCACGAATACACAACAAACTTTACACCACTGATGTACAATGTGTTTTTTTAACTGGCTGTTTCTCTAAACAGTAGAAATATTGGGATATAAAATGTATTGTCTTTTTCAGCTATATGTAACTCTTTTCCAAACTCCTACCACAGAGTTGTGCTAGGGGAGGTGGTATTGGGACCTTGGATTGGAAGGCCATGAGTTCAAATCCCAAAACCACCATTCTATCACTGCTGGGTTCTTAAACAATGCCTCTAAACCTCAAATGCTCAGTTGTAAGTCACTTTAGATAAGGGTGTCAGCCGAATTCCAGAAATAATAGAGTTTAATTTTCCCTTCACTTGAACTAGGAGGCACAAACCTATTCCAGCATGACAATGCCCCTGTACACAAAGTCAAGTCAAGTTTTTTTTCTATAGCGCTTTTCACAACAGACATTGTCTCAAAGCAGCTTTACAGAATTTTAAGAGTTAAATTGAATGGTTTGCATTAATCCCTGATGAGCAGCCATGGCGACTGTGGCAAGGAAAAACTCCCTTAGATGTCACGAGGAAGAAACATTGAGAGGAACCAGACGCAAAATGTGAACCCATCCTCATTTGGGTGACAAAGTCAGCTTCATGAAGACATGCTGTACATGAATTGAAAGATGTGGAAGATCTCCTGTTATTGAGCTCTGACATTGACCGTATCGAGAAGCTTCGGGATGATGAATGTTCTATAATCCCTAAAGCAGATATGAAAGAGCAAAGAATTTGTATCAAATGTAGTTTTTTTGCTTGAACAAAAATGACTACCACTGTGCTAGTGCAAGCTTTTCAAGACATGTCAGGTCAAATTGCACAGCAAGACAGCTCATATTGTTCAACATCCTGTAAAAATCAAGTCGAGCTGAATGTGTGCGGAACCGGAATACCACCGAATTTGAACCGAATTGCTCGGCGCACTTGCAACAATAAGCTGCTATCAGCAGGAGGGTGAAAACACAAGGCACACTGCCGCTAAGATAACTCTGAGAAGCCATGTTTTCTTTTCTTTTTTAAATATTTTTTTCTTTTTTAAAACCACGAATCCAGGCGCAGCATGCGCCACCCTGCAGGTTTTTTTGCGTTAAGTCAAATCGATGAAATCAAGAATTTCCTTCCTCCTGTCAAATTTCTGACGGTCGTGTAATAGTAATCCACAAGCAGAAACGTGTCATGGGTCTTGGGTTAGAACTGGGAGGAAATGTGCATGAATAAGGCATACGGCAGCTCAGATATGTCAAGAGTCCACATACTGCATATATAAAGGCATGAAAGAAGTCACACCATGATAACAGGCAGGACCCGACAACCAGTCAGTGGAGCTTAGTATTATAATATTTACAAGAAAAAAGGTACAGATGTGAGATTTTTAGCTTTTTCTGCTGTTCCACACATCCTTCACTTGCTTTCCTTCCTTCCTAATGCTAATAAATAAACGTCATTTGTTTTGTCCTCATTATGGAAGTTGTTTTGTTGGCCGTTCTCAAAGTCATTTCATTTCATTATTATAATTTGATGACTTTAGTTGAAGATGTTGAGATTTTTATTTTGTGTGACGACGATGGACAGGATTAGAAATAAGGTAATTAGAGTGACTGCACATGTAGGACGTTTTGGAGACAAGGTGAGGGAGGTGTGATTAAGATGGTTTGGACATGTGCAGAGGAGGGAGGGTATATCGGTAAGAGAATGCTGAAGATGGAGCCACCAGGAAGGAGGAAAAGATGAAGGCAAATGAGGAGGGTTATGGATGTGGTGAGGGAAGACATGCAGGTATTTAGTTTGAAAGAGGCAGATGTAGAGGACAGAGTAGTATAGAGACGGATGATTCGCTCTGGTGACCCCTAATGGGTGCAGCTAAAAGAAGAAGATTATTATTTGATGACTTCATTGAATAATATTTATGGCACTTACATTTATATCATTCATACATCTGAGCAGTTAAAGGTTAAGGGCTTTGCTCAAGTGGCAGCTTTGTAGTGCTGGGATTAGAACTCCTGATCAAAAGTCCAACATCTTAACCACTAAGTTACCCCCTCCCTGATAACAATAGACTATTACACCTATTGTGTAAAAAAATCACAACTCGATATAGACCTTGCATCTTACCATGCACTCCTGACCAAAAATTTTTCGCCGGTGACCTCTGCTAAAACTGACTTCTACAAGGAAAAGCTCAAAAAGCTTAACATCTGGCTTTGTGCCAACTACCTTTAAATAAGCAAGGGTCATTCTCATCTTAAAGAAACCTGCTTTGGACTCATCAGGCATCAACAACTACAGACTGGTATCAATTCTCTTTCTTTCTAAATCTCTGGAACACATTGTTTTTAACCAACTATCCATCTATCTCTCACAGAACAACCTCCATGATCCAAACCAGTCTGGGTTCAAAGCTGCACATTCCACAGAGACGGCTGTTTCTCAGAAACTGCATTCTGCTCGATCAGCCAAGCTGTTATCTGTACTTATCATCCTGTTACTTTCAGCAGCATTTGACACAGTCAACCACAAGACTCTTTTGTCTACCATCAAGAGCCTCGGAATCCACGGTACAGCACAGGAATGGTTTGTTTACTACCTGGTAGATCGCTTATACCAGGTAACATGGAGGGATCCACATCTGCCCCATGAAGTCACACCACTGGTGTCCCACAAGGCTTGGTACTTGGTCCCCTCCTTTTCTATCTCTATACCCACTTCACTGGTAAAGTCATATCCTCAAATGGGTTTTCTTACCACTGCTATGCAGATAACACTCAACTCATCTTTTCTTTCCCTCACTCAGTTACCACAGCTTCCACTCCGATCTCGGCATGATTGACAGACATATCTTTATGGATGAGTGTACTCAAAAGGGGAACCCATCCTCATTTGGGTGACATCAAAATTTTAATCATTATTTTTCAACAATACAGAACACTGGAGAGTGAGAACTAACATGAGCACTGGAGTATAATATTATAAGTAATGATGTGTTGGAATGAACTTCTCCTAGATGTCTGTACAGCGGAGTCCCTGGGTGTTTTTAAGCGACGGTTGAAGACCTACCTATTCCTGAAACACTTAAATTAGCACTTTCCAAGTTTGCTCTGTTAAATTCAAGAGTTATATTTATATTAAGTTTGTAATCCAGCATACCAGTTTAGATTTATTCATTGTTAGAGACTTACAGCACTTTTGTATGTCGCTCTGGACAAGGGCGTCTGCTTAATGCTGCAAATGTAAATGTAATGTAAATTATATAAATGTAAATGTATGATCTTTGATCTCCCCTTTGGCCATTGCTCGCAACCTTGAAGCAACTGAAGACAAATAACTGTCCTTTACCTCACATGTTGCTAATGTGACGTGATCTTGTCGGTTTCTTATCTACGAAATCAAAAAGATTCAACCACACAGGCTGCTTAGGTGTTTGTTCGGTCTTTTGTTATTTAGAGACTGCCACTACTGCAACTCTTTGCAGGCAGGTCAACCTCTGAAAGTAATTCGTCCTCTGCAAATGATACAAAATGCAGCTGAGGGACTTGTGTTCAACCTGCTCAAGTTCTCCCACACGACCCAACTTCTGTGCTTCCTCCACTGGCTTCTGATTCAGATTCAAAACACTGATGCTTGTGTACAAAAAGAGAAAAATGGACCAGCACCCTCTTACCTCAGCGGTCCAATCACTCCTCACAAGGCACCATGCTTCCTCAGATCTTCTAGCACTGTTTGACTGGTCCCACCTTCTCTAAGGGTAAGAGGTTGGTCTGCATCAAGACTCTTCTTTGTTCTGGCATCAAGGTGATGGTTTGGACAACCGCTAAATGTCCAAACATCTTTAAAGAAGAGGTAGGTTGTTTGAACACTTCAACTGGCATTTTTTTCCCTCCTATAAGTTTCATGTATTGAAAAAAGTTTGACTATTGTTGCTCTCAACAGAGTTTTAGGTTGATGGTGTTCTAAGTCTGCAGTTCAGTGATTCTGTGTTAATTATTTTTTTTATAGAGACTTCAAAGCAATTTTGTGCGAAACAATGGATAAGGGCATCTGCTAAATGATCTTAATGTAAATTATATCTAACATTTAATAGAATACAGTAATAGTTCCTATTTCAATAGACTTTCTATGCTATTTTTTTTACATTAACTGATCTGTTACAGACATTAAATGTCTGTTAGAAGGCAGACATTTTACCTCAACTTTTCAGGCTGAATTACAGTCCTTGATAAAGAATGGTCCTTGATAAAAGCCTGTACATTTCCACAGCTTCTAGTTTAGCTGGTTAGCAAAAGTTTGGTAAGTGGCATATTTTCTACGATAGGGTTGTTTTTATTCAGGCAGTGGGGCAGGTAAGTGGGCTTACCTTGAAAAATAAAAATAGCAGTCTCCCAGATGTGTATAATACAGTTTTTAATTCTCAAACACATGTCTAATAAAAATCTATACTGAGGCTACTGCATGGATCACACCATACGCATACTACTAGCATTGCTAATTTATTTATATACATATTTATTTAGTTTTCACTGACAAAAATTAGCTGAAAATTAAATACAAATCATCGTTAGTAAGAAAAACTACGACGCCATCGATCAACCACGAATAAAAACGAGTCGAAAATGTTTAAAAGTGCCAAAATTCCTTTCAGAATGTTTTTTTTAACTGTGTGGAGTGAAAATCTCTGGAAAAAACACAAGTGCCTTTTGCAGACAAGTCATTCTGAAATTCATGAAATGGTAAGCACCTTACATTTTTTATATTTTAAAAAGTTATTTACCAGCTTTCGCTAGTTAGTGTGTTTCGCTAAACTTGAAATACGAAACGGTATATTAGGACAATAAGGACTGACCGATTACCCTCATCCAACATGATGGACAATTCAGACAAAAACACTCATGGTTCTTGACTAAATATCATATCTTAGCTTCTTTGATTGCTTTACACATTTTTTCCAGATTTTAGTCGACTAAATTTACTTTTGATTTAGTAAATTAGACTAAAATAGAACTAAATATACTGTGTGTATAGTGCACATTGTGTATAGTGTCTGGTTTGAGATAGATCCTTAGAACAAGTCTGTGAGCGTAGGCTAGAAAGGAGTTTTCATTGTGCTTTATTGTACACAGATGATATATTCGTCCTGTTGCTGCTCCACTTCTATTCCACTTTTTTATCTGAAAACCGCATGAAACGAAATGAAAGATCTGTTCTTTACATCTGATATCTACCACGATTCCAGGAGGCCTACGCTATCAATAAAACCAAAACGAAAATGTGTTTACTTTTTATATTTTCAGTACATCCATGTACTTTATAAGGGAAAAAACATTTGCTACAGGGATTCTCCTGTCGTTGATCCAAAAAAACTCTAAAAGCAAAATGTTTCTGCAGGTACATTTGTAGAATGTTTTCTGAAAATAAATTTTGGCCTATTGGGAAAAGATTTTGATGACACTTTCTAAACATCACTGGTGACACTTTCTAAAACATCACACTGGTGCGGAAACTTATCATTACAACACAGGTTTTTATAAAACTTTGCTTATACAACAGTTCATTTTAAAAGAGAGAGAAAATTCTTCTTGCTAAAACATTCTTCGACCAAACAAGGCCAAGTCTTCCTTTAAGCAGCTTTTGGTTTCAGTCAAAGGTAAAGCAAATAAAAAGTAATGGAGAGCGTTTTAGAGAAGTGAAGAAACGTGTGCAGACAGGAGGTGGAGCTGGAGGTAGCAGAGCTGAAGATGTTGAGGTTTTCGTTGGGAGTGACGACGATGGACAGGATTAGAAATGAGTTTATTAGAGGGACAGCGCATGTAGGAAGTTTTGTAGACAAGATGAGGGTGGAGAGATTGAGATGGTTTGGACATGTGCAGAGGAGGAACATGGGGTATATCAGTAGGAGAATGCTGAGGATGGGGCCACCAGGAAGGAGTAAAAGAGGAAGACCAAGGAGGAGGTTTATGGATGTGGTGAGGGAAGACATGCAGGTAGTTGGTTTGGAAGAAGCCCCCTGTAGAGGACTGGGGGGTATGGAGATGGATGATCGGCTGTGGTGCCCCCTAATGGGAGCAGCCGAAAGAAGAAGAAGAAGAAGAAGAAGTAAAGCAAATAAAACCTAACCCTACTTCAGAACACCAGGCCATGTTTCTCTCTTCCCCTTACAATCACCAACAGGTTCCAAGATTTATCCTGCTATTTTTAAATCACACCAGACTCTCAGATATTTGAAAAGATCATAAAACCGTTCTTGCTTTAGCGGTTTCAGCTGGATGTGGCCGAAACAGAAGTTATTAATATTATTACAACAGTAAACGCTCTGATAGGGTACACATGATAAGCATAAGCAACAAGGGAGTAACCACCAAGAGCATGCAGTATAGCGATTATTCTTGTCCAAGTTCAAGTCAAATATATTGACCACCATTCCTTTATTTATTTAATGTACATCTGGATAGAGGTCTCTTCAAGTGGAGACCACCTGCTGCTGCTGATGAACTTTTCCAATCAGGCAGCCTACAGATGACAGATTTGGACTATAATTTCAATGATTGATTGATAGATAGATAGATAGATAGATAGATAGATAGATAGATAGATAGATAGATAGATAGATAGATAGATGTTGAAAGGTAGATCAATAGACAGACAGACAGACAGACAGACAGACAGATAGATAGATAGATAGATAGATAGATAGATAGATAGATAGATAGATAGATAGATAGATAGACAATTGTTTAAATACACAAGTGCAGACAAATGTGCAACTGGCATAAGCAGTTTTTGCATTTAACTCTATATGAGTGAACAGCTGATGACCTCAGCAATGATGGAACTGTAATGAATGGACATTCAGTGATGGGTTTCGCTTTTGAGTCTGCTTCCTTTAAAGGTTTCATGCCGTCTCATACATTAGTTTTCCTTCATCACCGTCACCTCTGGATCTCATCAGGGATATGCGTATAGGGCGAAACATATGAAAATAAAATTAATATTTTGTAATATATTTATTTCTGCAAAATTGCTTTGAGACATTGTCCCCCTGTTGAAACACTATACAAAATAACATTACTTTGAATCGGCAAAATATTTATTTTTATTATTTAATGCAATTATGCATTTTATGTCTCATGTTTGTGCTTGTTCTGTCCCTGCTCCTGCACTTTATTCCAACTTTTTATCATAAAAACATATTGAATGAACTGAAGGATCTGTATTTTACATCTTACCCTGATTTTAGAAGGCCTACGCTATCAATAACACCAAAAGAAAATGTGTTTACTTTTTATATTTTCAGTGCAACCATGTACTTTGAGGGAACTTTCCACTTATATTGTTCTGGTGTTGATCATTGTCTGTTGTTGAAGGCAATATACAAATAACATTACATTGAATAGGAAAATATGTATTAATGTGTTTATTTATGCACACATTTTATTTTATTGCTTTATTTTTGTGGTGTATGTGAAAGTGGGCTATTTAAAAAGATTACTGTTAAAATACTTGCATATTGAATAAAACTGTTTATATAGATAAACAGATACATATTTATAGAAACTGATGTATAAACATATAAATATTTATTTCTGTAATGCTGCTTTGGGAAAATGTCCCAAATACATTTACAAATGAAATCAAACTAAATTGTATTGTTTTTAAGGATGCATATGTCTAAGGAAAGATTGAAAATTAACAATTTCCATTCAGAAATCGCAGACTAAGTGACCTGGAGTCTAAAATGTGGACTACTAATTGTATTAATGAATGCATCGAGAGGGAACTCGAACACCCTGTAAAGTGCATGTGCTTACTCGAGATAATTCTGTTAAAAAAACATTTCCCTGTGAAAAAAAAACCCAAAACTAAAAAAATGCAAAAATAAAATGCTCTCATGAGCATAGGAGGGTTTAGCTGTCTTCAACTCTTATGTCAAATGCTCCTAGAATAGGGTTAAAAGCTGTGTATTGAGTGGTGGAGGAGCAAAAATCTGAACACCAGCATGAAAAAGCTAAAAGCTTCCTGACCTACTGACCTGGCTGTTTTTTGTGCAGGCGTGATAAATATCTGTATTCACATGGACAGAGCTTCTTGCCTATCTTCATATCACAATCTTTGTGTGTTCAGGCAGTGCTGTCCTTTAAGGGACCGTCCTCAAAGTGCATGACTCAATGCGATTTTCTGCTCAAGATCCCTTAAAACAAACCAGATGAGTGTCTAAATTTTTTTGTTATCTGATTGTGTACACCTGTTTTGTGTTTAATTCTTGATCAGTTTTGTCAAGTCCTGATGCAGTACAGTGACGATGTGATGTTCATATTTAATAGGATACAGTATTATATGTTCGTGCAATATATGCAATAGCATGTTCTATATTATAATTAAACACGCAGCATAAAATTAGCCAACACTGTTTTATATTGTTCAGGCCGAACTTTCCTCACGATGTCCAGCTTCTCTTGTAAAAGTCAGGTTTGTAAATGTATCTGCAACCAAATCAATTTCTTTTCCTCTGTCATACAGCAGTCCATTTAATTCAGCTAAACTCTGTTTCACTTGATTACACTATTCAATTCAACTCAATTCACTTCCTCTTAATTTCTCTCCATTGTTCAATTGTGTTCTCTTCAATTACACTCAATTCGAGTCAGTTAAATTCAGTTTCTCTCAATTATTCTCCATTCAATTCATTTCAATTCCTCTTAACTACACTCCATTAAATTCAGTTCAATTCTTCTTTTTCTTCTTCTTTTTTTCTCTTCTTCTTCTTCTTTCAGCTGCTCCCTCTAGGGGTCACCACAGCGGATCATCTGTCGCCATACCACTCTGTACTCTACATCTGCTTCTTTCAAACCAACTACCTGCATGTCTTCCCTCACCACAAGTCAAGTCAATTCAAGAGGTTTTTATTGTCATTTCTTCTATACACAGTACACAGTAAAAACGAGACAACGTTCCTCCAGAACCCTGGTGCTACACTGAACAACAACATAGAGCTATAAACAGCTATAAAATCCACATGAATATGTTTGAGCGTGTGCAGTTTGCTACAGATGCGGTTTGCGAGCTCTGACTTGTGCTTTCTCTGAATGTCCAATCAAAGAATGTGAAAACGCAGACGCTATTGTATGCCTGCTAGCGGGCCTCAGAGTCACCAAATTAAAGTGTGATAGCTTAAAGCAAGAAGTTCAAGCTAAATACAATAGAGTTTATGGAAGAGAAGTGTGCAGTGCAGCGCATCTGAGAGAAAAGCTATGAAATAAAGAGATAGACTATTGAAAAGAATTTAATATTCATGGACAAAATGATATTAAAAACATAACAACAAATGTGGAGTACATATGGAATGTGATGTTCATAAAGCACATCTTATGGTCATGTTATTTTTTTGTTGTTGTGATAAAAAACAAGACCAGGATACCTTATTCCAGCGATGACTTCAATATTACATGTACGTTTTTTTTTTTAAAGATCATATTTAAATATACAAAACGGATTAAAAATAACAACTCCGTTATTTCCAACAGCAAATGAATCCTCGCCAAAATGTGGCATGTTTGGTTAAATGTTACTCTCCGTGAAAAGCAGCGGCGGCTCGTTTGTTTACACACTCGTCCTCTTCTGATTTGTTTTTTTTCTGCTTTTGCTTCTCCTGATTTCCTTCACATTAGTGTAAAAAAAACAAACTAAAAAACCCACGTAGCATCGTAGCATCTCATCCTCTTCAGTGCTGCCAGTCACCTGTGACTCTGAGAGCGGCTGTGTTCCAAATCAAATCGCTACGAGTGATTTGATTGCTTTAAAAGTTAGCCCTGGAGTCCCTCACTCCCTCGCATTCTTCTGTGATCAGTGAGCTGGCAGTAATCAAATCTCATGAAGAGAATGCACTCAGAGAGAGAGGGATGGGGGAGAGAAGGAGAGAGAGACTAGTTGTGATGCTGGAGAACAGAGAAGAGTGAGAAAAAAAGAAAGAGAGCTTATGGAGTCAGGATTAGTGCCAAGTGCTCGCAGGCTTCTATATCTTCAGAGCTCTTCGTTCCCTTCCTCTGCAGTCTTCATTCTCTTCTTCTCCTCTTCCCCAGTGTTACACTCCTCCCCCTGTTTCATTCCTTTCTTTTCTCATTATCTTTATCTTGTTTCCCTTTTTCATTTCTGACCTTTAATTTCATTTCAGTTCCTCTTCATTTCCCCACATTTCATTCCTACCCTTTTTCTTGCCCCTGTATTCATTACCTTATATTCCTTTCCTCTTTATTTCTATTCCATTTCAATCATCTTTCTTTCTTTCTTTCTTTCTTTCTTTCTTTCTTTCTTTCTTTCTTTCTTTTTTAAAATTTTATTCCCTTTCTAAACTCTCAATCACGCAATTCCATTCTGTAAGTTTTATTTCCTCTACAATCCTTTTTTATCTCTTTTTTTATCTGTTTTCCTTTTTTTATTTCTCCCCATTTCTTTTCACACTTCTCCACTGCATGACTTTTCTCCTTTTCATTCCATCACTCAATTTTTTTTAAACAATCTATTCGATTCCATTCCTCTCCTTCCAGCTCAGTTCTATTTTTTCCTCATCATTCAATTCAATTTTATTTCATCTCGATTCAATTTATTAAAATTACAGATTCTCTCCTCTCTGTTATTCTCTACTCAATTTAAATCCATTCCTCTCACTTTCCTTTCAGTTGAATTTTATTCCATTCCCCTCAATTACTTTCTATTCAAATTAGTTAATTTAAGTTCCCCTCAATTCCACTCCATGAAATTCAGTTAAATTTTTCTTCTACATCTGCCTCTCTCAACCCAACCACCTGCATGTCTCTCAAATCTCAACATCTTCAGCTCTTCTACCTCCAGCTCCACCTCCTGTCTTTTAATTAATACCACTGTCTCTAATCCATACAACATCTCAGGTCTCTCAGGTCTCTTCCTTTCACTCTCACAGATACTCTTCTATCACAAATCACTCCTGCTATCACTCTTCTCCACCCACTCCACCCTGCCTGCACTCTTCTCTTCACTTCTCTAACACACTCTCCATTAATTTGCACTGTTGACCCCAGGGACCTGAACTCCTCCACCTTCTCCACCTCTTCTCCCTGCAACCGCACCCCTCCACTGCTCTCACTGTCATTCACACACATGTACTCTGTCTTACTCCTACTGACTTTCATTCCCCTTCTCTCCAGCGTGTACCTCCACCTCAACCTGCTCCCTACTCTCACCACAAATCACAATATTATCCCCAAACATCATAGTAAATGGAGACTCCTGTCTGACCTCGTCCTTAAACCTGTCCATCACCACTGCAAACAGGAACGGGCTTAGAGCCGATTCTTGATGCAATCCAACCTCCACCTCGTTCCTACTGCAATTCAGATCAAATTCCATTCATCTCAATTCCTTTCCACTGTTCAATTATGTTAATTACAATCCATTCAAAAAAAGTTACACTCTATTCAATTCAGTTGAATTCCTCTCAATTCTTCTCCTCTTCTCATCATTCTTTTTCTTTACATTTGACTCAGTTCACTCTATTTACATTCCAGTCCATTCATTTAATGTATTTTCATTCTCCTCTCCAGCCCTTTTCCATCAACTTAATCTTTCTCCTTTCCACTTCAGTCTACTATCAATTCATTTTCAACTCTAATTTCTGTACCAGAAACAAAACTTCCCCTTTACTGAAGTTTCATGTTGCATTTAAACTCACCAGCTTTATCTGATTTCTTTATTTATATTATTCCCTTAACAGCTTTTAAACATTAGCAACAACTCCAACATGCCCTATTTAAAGTGTGATTCTTTTCACTTACTCTCATTAGTGGCTGCGAACTGCAGTTTTTTTTTTTTTAACAGACTGTAAGAAGAAAGGAAAAACGAGTAAAACGGATGCACCATACATTCTGCATCATTATTTCTGCTGCATTCAATCCTGAACTACCTGAGAGACAAGATGTGTAGTTTTGAATCTATTTTTACACTGTTTTGTGCAAATCAAGAGCTTTTTTTATACATTTGCGTAGAAATAATGTGGCAAAGCTCCATTTATTTGTTTGATTAATTTTTACGTGGTAGATATCTGTATGTATTTTTTTTTTATTATACAGTGTAATTTTTATTTTTTCCCCCCACATTTATTTATCATTTTACATCTTCCTACTTATCCCTTTATCTTAAATCTAATATTATTAATGATATAATGAGTATATTTCTTTGTATATTATTTATTTATTTGTTTATTTGCATGTTTGTTTATCAATTAATTTTTTGACTGTACATAAGTACATTGGCATATTTTAATGAAAATTATTGATCTGTTTGATCATTTATTCACCTTATTATCTATATCTCTGTAATTTAAAATTTAATTTGCAAAATTGTATTAAACCAATACATACATTTTAAATCTGTGATTTTTTTTTGTGTCCTGCTGAATTTATTTCATTTTTTTCCACATAATTAATTAATTTCTACATGTTCACACACACACAAAATTGGTGACCTTTTTGAATGATAGGGAATTTCAGTGCAATTTTTTATTCATCAAAATTTTTATCATAGAAAAAGGAGTCCTTTTATAATCGAATTCACGCAAACACACAAAATTGAAAAGCATTTTAGAACTGTACATTGACACACAACCACATTTATTTGGCTGTGGATGAAACCTAAAAATCTGAAGTAAGAGTAAAGGGAAAAGAAGAGAAGGGGGAAGAAAAACCCTTCCTAAGCCAACCTTATGACCCTGCCAGAGAAAGCGTTAGGTCCATGTGGGACTATGGAGTTTTAATGTGTGAGATTCTGCTGCTCACAGCGTGAAAAGCCTTTTAGAAAGTCACCTCTAACACTTATCGCTCCTCAATTCTCTTAATCCCAGATGTCTTCCAGACTCTTTCAGCTCACACATTAAAAATACTGAGAAGTTTCATTCAGAGCGTAATAAGAAGAGCTTGGGTTTATAGGTTTCTGATGAGAAAATAAATGCTGAGGCTCAATGGAAGAAAACTAGAGATAAAAATGGGTCATTCACCAAAAACTGTATTCAATTCTGTAACAATCACAATTAGGTTTATTGACTATACATTTAGCTTAGATCAGGGGTCACCAACCTTTTTGAAACTGAGAGCTACTTCTTGGGTACCGATTAATGTGAAGGGCTACCAGTTTGATACACACAGTTGTCAGTTTGATCTGAAATAACAAATTTGCTCAATTTACCTTTTATTATGTTATTATTAATAATTCATGATATTCATCTATGTGAAGACACTGATCATGTTAATGTTTTCTCACAATAAATATTAACAATGATTTAACAAGGTAGGAAACAGCTATTTTTAAAAAAAGGCCTGTGGGCGACTCATGTGGTCCTTGCGGTCTACCTGGTGGTCACCATGTTGGTGACCCCTGGCTTAGACTATCCAAGACAAAATAGACTATACGAGACAATACAGATGAAATAAGGACACAACATACAGAGAATATGACAGAACAGTCACATAATATAAAGAGGATAAAACACTTCGTCTCATTCTGTATAGGAAAATAATCAAATATCGTGTCGCTGAGTTTTTTTTTTTTTTTACACTAAGCTTAATTTGTTGCCCATAACAACACGATCTGAACTATTCCATTTCTCTTATATAGCTTTTTTTCAGCCATTTGTGGTTCTTCTTCAACTTCACCAGAATGCTGGTGGCACACAATTGCAAAGAAGATCTTTGGATGCTGTAGGATGAAATTGCCTTTCAATTAAATTAGGAGATTTGTTCCAGCATGAACTGCCTCAGAGGACAACAGCAGTTCCATGAAGATATGCTTTGCATGGGTTTGGAGTTGAAGATCTCCAACTATAGAGCTCTAAACCCTACACACCTTTAGGATGAATGTAAACAATGACTGCACTTCAGGCCTCCTTACCTCACCTACATCAGTGACTTTACTACCACACTTTTGGCTGAATGAATTTCTATGAATCTTTAAGAATGCTAGTGGAACATCTTTGCAGGAGAGTGGAGGTTATTATAACAGCAAATTGGGATTAATGTGGATTTGGGTGCTCAAAAAGAAAGCACATATAATAGTACTTTCACCACTTCTTCTACTAAATATAAGAACAATCCATCAAATCTACTAGCTTTAAAGTTTTTCAGTTGTAATAGACTTGAGTTTTGAAACAAACTACTTAATAAAGTTTATACTGCACTTGTATCTCTATTATAAGAAATGTAGTATATATTTAATAAAAGAAAAAAAAAAGAGAAAAATATTTCGAGGTTACATTAATATACTATTGTACATATGAGAATATCATCATTTCAAATATTATACCATTCTGCCTGTACATCAGTGAAGTTAAGATCTATTAAGGCTTTATTCTTAATTCTATTAATCAGTATATAGCACCTTGTGTCAGACATGATATGAGCTTTTCACAGTAAATGCAGTTGTTCACTCCAGGCACTGGAGGTTCAGTGTGTAAAGCTTTGGACACGTGCTCAGAAAGCTGCGAGTATAAATCTCGGCACTGTCAAGCTGCCAGATATGGGCCACTGAGCAAAGCCCTTAACCCTCTCTCTGCTCCAGGGGTGCTTCCACAGTAACCCTAGCTTACTAACAAGCTAGGAAAAAATACTTCACAGTTGTGTAGTTGTATATGCGACAATGCATCCTTTTGTCTTCTCCCTTTATAACTTACCAATTTATAACTTACCATAACTATTACAGCTTTCGTATTCATTTTATTAACAATAATCTTAAAATCCCATGATCATAGTACTTTAAAGTTGCTTAGATTTGTTTTGTCCATGTTATAAAAAGTTCTTTATAGTATTTCCGGACTATGCTGAGAAACTCATATGACGTTGTAGCAAAAATATTTAATCTAGTCATACCGATTTAGATAAACTGGTAAAATCGCTATCACTTCTACAACTTTCTATATACATTTTCATACAGAAAGGTATTTTTTTTTATTAAATTTGACTGGTCATTTATTATCTGTAGGTTCTAAAGAATAAAAGGGTACCAGGTACCAGAAAGGCCACCTGGTACACTTTTTGGCCAGAACTCATAGATTCAAAGTGAGGCTTCCTGCTTTTGTTTCCGCCGCATTAAGCAATAAAGTTTACAAACTTCAACAAGTCACGACTATTGAATTATGTGCAAAGCAAGCCAAGGAGAACTAATGAGGCCAAGGAGTGTGTGTTCTATTCCTTGATTAACAACCTGGATCTACTAATTGCAGTCTATGTTGATTAAATTACAATCCTAATTTGATTAACTTTAACCAAAGTGTCTATAATATCCTTTTTCTATCATGGAAGAAATGCTTCATTTGCTTTGGGAAAATAAGCTCAATATTAAGATGTCACAGAGTGAGACTGCTTGCTTGCTTGCTATCTGTCTATCTGTCTATCTATCTATCTATCTATCTATCTATCTATCTATCTATCTATCTATCTATCTATCTATCTATCTATCTCTGTCTAAAATCTGAGCTTCAAATACATACTTAAGTACGTGAATATTTTTGTTTGTTTGTTTTTTAGTTTGTATAAATGTGCAAAGATTTGAAACAAACTTTTTTAACACTGTCATTATAGTGATATAACACTGACATTTTTAATTGGCTCACTATTTTGCAACACCTGAAATCACTGTTTTATGAGCTGAACAGTGCATGAAGTTAAATAAGTGTGTCAGATGCATAGGATTAGTAAACGAGAAATTAAAGGGCAGGAATTTGTGTACACCCCTTTGTGCTCACAGTAGGGTTCATCATTCCTTGTGTTTGTCATCGCAAGCATGATTAAATAAGATGAAATTATTAGCATCAATGTAGTCTTGAACATGATGCCTGAGCATTTAATTCACAATGTAGAGTATATCCCAATTGACAGTGACATCTGGTCTAGCGTATCGACTTGGTCTAGACGTCTGCTATTTAGCAGGACACTAGATGATGAATGGTGCAGGTTATCTGATTCAGACAGCGTTACTTCGAGCTTTCTAAACAAAATATAAATGGATAAAGCCATCGAGTCATATTTCTCTTGAGAAAACAGCAGTCCTTTGGCATATATATATATATGAGGTTCGAGATGCATCTGCAGGACCTGGATTATATCAGAGATATTAATAATTCGAAGGCAGACGGATCCAGATAGCATCGTTGAAGGTGAATTTTCATTTCGAACAGTCCAGATTTAATTAAAAAGGGAAGCTCGGGTTACAAATACACTTGTTTAATTCGCTTGCTTGGAGCTTAATATTATTACATTTCAGAGAGAGACGGTTGCACTGGGTTTTAGGGTTTTGTTTTCTATGTAATTTTACAGTTATTACCTAAATAAAATGTGTTTTTTTTTGTATCTTAATTAGATATAAAGACTTTTTCCATATACATACAAACACACACACACACACACACACATATATATATATATATATATACGTAGTACATGTGTGTGAATGACAGTGAGAACAGTGGAGTGGTGCAGTTACAGGGAGAAGAGGTGGAGAAGGTGGAGGAGTTCAGGTACCTGGGGTCAACAGTGCAAAGTAATGGAGAGTATGTTAGAGAAGAGAATAAAAGAGTGCAGGCAGGGTGGAGTGGGTGGAGAAGAGTGATAGCAGGAGTGATTTGTGATAGAAGAGTATATGTGAAAGGGAAAGTTTATAGGACTGTGGTCAGACCTGAGATGTTGTATGGATTAGAGACAGTGGCATTGAGTAAAAGACAGGAGGTGGAGCTGGAGGTAGCAGAGCTGAAGATGTTGAGGTTTTCTTTGGGAGTGACGACGATGGACAGGATTAGAAATAAGTTTATTAGAGGGACAGCGCATGTAGGACGTTTTGGAGACAAGGTGAGGGAGGTGAGATTGAGATGGTTTGGACATGTGCAGAGGAGGGACATGGTGTGTATCAGTAGGAGAATGCTGAGGATGGAGCCACCAGGAAGGAGGAAAAAAGGAAAGCCAATGAGGAGGTTTACGGATGTGGTGAGGGAAGACATGCAGGTAGCTGGGTTGAAAGAGGCAGATGTAGAGGACAAGGGGCTGTGGAGATGGATGATCTGCTGTGGCGACCCCTAATGGGAGCAGCTGAAAGAAGAAGAAGCAGAAGAAAATGTTTTAATTACTTTTTACAATCCAAATGCAAGAATTTCTCATCCCAGCCCCTGACACAGCATGTGTGTGTGAGGAATGAATTTGCTGTTGGTCAGAGTTGCCTCCTGGGTTGAACCATGACAAAGCAGAATGTTTGTCCGACAGTTGAAAGAGAGCGACTTCAGAATGATTGGCAGGAGGGAGGCGGGTTTGAATGTTTTTTTCATTCAGGTCACATCCTGCACTCTATTTCCTCATGTCACACTGGACAAGCCCAGACACATGACTTCTGACACACTGAATGAGAAATCCACCAGGATCCTGTGGAGCCACACACACACTCTGAAACACAACCACCCACTCTCAAACACACTCACCCACTCACACACACTCTCATAGTGCAAAACTTTGTCTGTGTGAAAGATTTGTGTTAAAAAAAAGGCTTTTCAGAGAGACACACGTTTGCAGTCACACACAATCACATTTACACACACACACACATTCATACATATACAATTTTATATACTCTCTCTCTGTCTCACACACACATTTAATCTCTCGCACTCACCCACACACCAGACACACTCTCACTCTTTCACATACACTTACACTCTCCTCCATCCTTATTTCATACACACAAACTGAAACACAATTTTTTTAAAACTTACACTCACTCTTTCGTACTTGTGCACTTATTTACACACAATCATTTACACACACACACTTACTCACACTCTCGTTCATGCACTCGTGCACACACACACACACACACACACACACACACACACACACACACTTTTTTTAAACAGACACTCTTGCACTTTCGTCCACACAGACACACAATCTTTCACACACACAGACACACTTTCTATTTACATTTACACACACACACAGACACACACACACACACACACTTTCTATCTCTGTCTCAGGCACACATCCAATCTCTGACACACACACACACAAAATTATTTGCACTCTTACACACATTTACACATCTTTTACATACACAGACACAAAAACTGTCCACTCTCACTCAAAATCACATTTGCACACACTCACTCTTACACACACACACACACACACACACACACACACACACACACACACACACACACAAAAACACACTCATTCAATCTCTTTCACTCAGACAGACACAATCTCACTCTTTCACATACACTTACACTCTGTCTTTCTCTCTCTCACACACACACACACTTTTGTCTGGATTCCTATTTAAACAGCATGAATCATTTCTTTTCTGGTTAATAGTTGATATGTTCAGGCCTTGACCAAACACTGGACTCAATCTCAACACCAACATTTCCCTATTGGCATTCAGGACACATTTCTGTGAACACAAAGAAAAACGCAAGGTTACACACGCAGCAGGGTTCCTCATAAAGCTTTCTCCAGCTACAACGCTCCATGCTGGGCTAAAATGCCATGATCTGTTGCACTCTCACGCGAAACATTAGCTATAATGAGTGTTGTACTCGAACAATTTTTAACCTTTCTCTTCTGTTCCAACTCCATTATAATGCTTTCTGTTTTTCTCCCGACTACTCAAAAAAACCCTCTCCTGTTATATAACATTACTGTAAGTCTTAGATTAGGTCTTATTAAAAAAAGAAAGAAAGAAGGAAGGAAAAAAAGAAAGAAAGAAAGAAAGATAGAAAGAAAGAAAGAAAAGGTTGATTAATCAAATTATTTTATTCTTGTTTATATACATTCCTTTCTTAAGTTCCTTATAATTGTGTCTGAAACAAAAATGTAATGTAATGAATGGAGGGATGGAAGTTTACATTGAAAGAAAGAAATTTGGATAGATGAAAGAAAAAAGGAGTTTAAATAGATGGAAGAAAAGAAAGACGTTTGGATGGATGGAAGAAAGGATGGATGGTTGGATTGAGAAAAGTTTAAAAATAGAAAGTTTAAATAGATTGAAAAAAGGATAAATTCATAGATGGACTGATAGATGGATGAATGATTAGTTTAAAAAAGGAAGTTTGTATGGATGGATGGATGGATAGATGAATGGATGGCGGAATATGAAGGAAGTTAGGTATTATGAAATAAAGCAGAGACGGATGGATGGATGAAAGGAAGACATACAATTTTGGATGGATGAATGGATGGATAGATGGATGGAAGGTTAGATTAAAGAATGGAAGTTTGGATAGATGGAAGGATAGATACGTGGATAGATAAATGGATGGAAAATAGGAAATAGTATAAATAGAAGAAGGGAAGAGTTATGGATTAAATAATGGGGTTGGTAGTCTGGTTCCTCTCAAGGTTTCTTCCTCATAACATCTAAGAGAGATTTTCCTTCCCCACAGTCACCCCAGGCTGCTTATAAGGGATAAACACACATCATTAATTTTTATTCTTAAGTTCTGTAAAGCTGTTTTTTAGAAAATGTCCATTATGAAATGTGCCCTAGAAATAAACTTGAACTTAATGCAACTCAATATAAATAAAAATACATTTCAAATTAAATTAATAAGATTCATAATTCAGTCTGAAAGACTGGCTACTAGACCGCTTCCTCCCGTCCCCCAAAAAATGTTAGATCTCACTTCAATCGTAAAGATGTAACTGTTTACTTGCAAAATGACAATCAGGAGACAGGCGGCAGTTTGTCAGAGCCACACAGCTGTGTTATCTCTGCTGACCAGCCTGATGAGTTCAGTTCACAACGCCATGCTGTGACATACACAGGCTGCGAAAGTCAATTACAGATGTTGATTCATCTCAAATGGCAGAACTGCAGCAAACAACAGCCGGGATATTACACTAGCCATATAATATCTTTGGGCCTTGAACTTCCTGTTTCAAAAATAATGGACTTGAGGGGCCTTTGGCCTGTGAGTTTGATACTATTGGTAACGTTTGAATGCTGTTTGTAGGGCTTGGAAGTGCTACAGAGATCTGACTAAAGGTCTTCTAGAAAACTGTGGTCTGGGATTCAGTCCATATCAGACACAGAGGGAAGAAATGGCTTTGATCAGGGCATTGTGTTATGAAGTGTTTTGATGGTGTGTCACATTAAAGAACAGGAAGAGAGTGCATTTAGATGGATGGAAGGAAGTTTGGATGCAGACGAGAACCAGCCAGATGATTCCAGCTCTGTATGCCATGCTGTGAAGATCTTAATCTAGCCCTATTACATATTTGGGCCATGAATGATCTGTTTCGAAAATAATTTTTTTGGGGGGCGTTGGCCTGAGAGTTTGATACCACTGGTAAAGATAAAGAGGTTATGAAGTTGGAATGTATGTTTGGTGCCTATAAGTTTGTTCCTTATATGAGCGAGTCATTGGCTAACGTGGCAAGGAAAAACTCCTTGAGACGATATGAGGATGAAAGAGAGGAAACAGACTGAAAAGGGAACCCATCCTCATCTGGGTGGCAACAAATAACCATTCAGTATATATCTGGGTGGCATTGTATGATCAACTGTGATATTACACTAACCATACTTCTAACAATAGTCTGGTTGAATGAATCTCCACAAAATCTAGCGGGACATCTTCCCAGAAGAATGGAGGTTATTACATTAGCAAATGGGGCTAAATGTAGAATAGGATTTTCAAAAAGCAGCACCAATCTTATTGTCAGGTGTCCATTACCTTTTATCCATATAAATGTAGTAACAATGGACATCGTCATAAAGCAGCATTATAGAAATGATCGGATTAAGAATTTAATGATAATGTAGACGTTTTCAATCCCTAATCAATCCCAGATGAACACAGGTATTTCTGGGGTAACTTTAGCCAGTTAGCACTTCCATATGAAGGCTATGTGGATTTTCAGACATTTGCACGGCAGTATATAAAAGAACACTGACCCAAATGACTCAAATGTCAAACTATTCCAATCAGAGCTCTTCCAAGCACTGAGTATCTGTCTCACTGACACCTGACCTTTCAGGTAACATACCTCATGTATCAATGTGCTTCCTGCTCAGTGTGACTGAATGTTATCGTGATTGTTATGAGGGCAATTCCAGGACTGGGGTGACTTCTGTATCTCACTGATGTGGCATATACAAATATGGATTTGGCATTTAGGAACCTAAATTTAATATTTATATTCATGCTTTTGATAAACCACTTAATTACAATCTACAGCACTTACTTACAGCTAAAGCCACTTCTGCTTTATTTCCATTTATTATTTTGTTTAAAAGTTTGTACATTTGATAATATTTGCATTATTATTAAGCTGCCCTGCAACTTTAATACAACTTAAAACTGCTGTTGAATCAGTAATGTTTACACTCCAATACACTCCCACATCACACTCTCATACTGTATACATTTATTCATGTAGTAAACCAGATAAATAGATAGATAGAAATCTTTCATTTTTATTTTTTATATTGTCTTTGCTGCTTTTATTATACAATATTGTCTGTGCTGCTGCAATATGTGGAGTCCACATCTCTGAGGATCCCACCCGCTCTCTGAACTCTTCTGTACTGAGCAGGAAACGACAACAGCGCCTGTACTTTTTCTGCGGAGAATCGAAAAGTCCAGACTGTGAAAAACTTTTACTGCCGTACCATTGAGAGCATCTTCACAAACTGCATCTCAGTGTGGTACAGCAGCTGCACTGCTTCGAAGTGTAAAGCCCTTCAGAGGGTGATAAAAACTGTCCAACGAATCATTGGCACTCAGCTACCCACCTTAGCGGGCATTCACAACGAACGCTGTCTGCAAAGGGCGAGGAGCATTATCAAAGATACCTCTCACACCAATCGTGGACTATTAACACTTTTCCCATTAAGCAGATGCTACAGGTGCCTCAGACTGAAGAATAGATTTCTTTCCCCTGTGGCTGTTACTGCACTGAACAGCTGATCATCATACAATGTTAACAATACAATACTGTATCACACATGCATTCATATTTGTATATGTCCATATCATTTCATTTTGAGCATGTTATCTTCTGACATGTCTATCCCATACACAATATTTGCATATTTGCACAGTGTATTGCTAAATATACCATATATTATTATCAACTGCACCTTCTGTACATCATTCATTCTTATCCCTGTACACATGGGCCTCATACCCGAGTTTATCATACTGCTTTTAATTGTAAAAAGGCCATTTATGCACTTCTGGCAATAATGTTTAATTTATTCTAATCTAATAAATGAATCCATCCTTTATCAATTTATCGAAATATTCATCCATGTATCCATCCATCAGATTATCTATCCATGCCTCCATCTCGCTATAAATATATACAGACATCAATCATAATGAATGTATTCATCTATCCATTAAACCATCCACTATATTTTTCAACATTCAATTTTCTATCCTTCCATCAGTTTATTTAATTATCCATTCAGCTAGCCATACATCCATCTATCCACCTATCTATCCAACCATAAATGTATCCATCCATCCATCCATCCATCCATCCATCCATTTCATCCATCAATGAATCCATGCATCATTATTCATCCATCCATCCACTATGAATATGATAATCTACCCATCCATCCATCATCTATCCAACCATAAATGTATCCATCCATCCATCCATCCATCCATCCATCCATCCATCCATCCATCCATCCATTTCATCCATCCATTTATCCATGCATCTATCCATAACTGTATCCACCTACCTATCTATTCATAAATATGTCAATCCGTCTATCTATCTATCTATCTATCTATCTATCTATCTATCTATCTATCTATCTATCTATCTATCTATCTATCTATCCATTAAGCTGTGCATCCATCCATCCAACCATCCATCCATCCATAAAGGTATTTACTCACCCAATTATTTATAAATATGCCAATCATCCATCCATCCATCCATCCATCCATCCATACACCCATCCATAAAGATATTTACTCACCCATTCATTTATAAATATGCCAATCATCCATCCATCCATCCATCCATCCATCTATCCATCCATGCATCAATGTATCACCCCAATCTCATGCTTAAACAAGTCGTATATTATAGATTATGAAAAGAAAACAATGTCCATTTTAGTTTTTAAAACTAAATTTGCTCCTAATGGAATATTCTATTAGTCACGTTGTCCAGAAATTGATCATCAGAATTCTACTGATGATCCTGAGTAGAGTAGGATCACATGACATGGGTGATTGCATGCTTGCTAATTAAGTACATTATTGTGATGTACAAAACATGATTTTTGCTGATTAATAATAATGTTTTAATAATAGTGAATATTTAACCCTAACTGTCTTTTACTATCTTCTCTTGACCAAATCATGTTTTCATGATGCCCTAAAACTTTTCCAACCCTCAATCAGGAATTAAAATGCCTTCCACAGACTCTAAAACGGGTTTAATAATCACCAAGCTCGCTTTTGTGTACCAAGTTCAGCATCGTCCTTCAGACCATCATTAAGTCAAAGAACTTTTCAAACACTAGCACAGAGAAGAGGTGATAAATATTGAGGATTTGTCTGATCAAAGGAGAACATCTCATTTCAAGTGTCTTTTAGAAATCCGGTGTTTCTACAAGCACATCGTTGATCTACTCCCAGCCTTCACCGAGAACAAGGCTCATTTGTCAAACACAGTTAGCATCTCGCTGGCAAAATGTTACACGCTTTTATCTTCAATGAGATTGCAGCTGAATGTTCATTTTTGTCAAGGTGCAGGTTTTTTCTTTTCTTAACACATAGACTAAGTTTTACTAACCAATAGAAAATAAGACAGATTTTAATCATTTCAAAAAGAAAATGTATATACTGCTCCAACAAGCGGCTCGAATAGCATTTCAGCCTATAAACAGGCATGACTACACCCAACACATGCTAGCTGGCTAGTTCACAGCTTTTATTCTGAAGTGTAAACTTTCTGAGAAAAATAGAAATGATTTATAATCCTACACTTGATGTATTTAACCTAGTTAAGATTATAGTTTCCACAATCCACAGGTCCATAGTCACCTGCAAGCTAGTTAGTTCAGGTCATCAATCCAACCTGAGGAAGTGGTTACTCAGTAGTTAAGACCATGGGTTACTTTTCAGAAGGTAGGAGGTTGAAGACCCAAATTTAAGACCCATAACCCTCTCTGATTTTAAACAATGAAATACAATTAAATGAACACAAAAATTTTATTAGCAGACACACTGGGTAACTGAATGTCCAGTGCCCTGATCGGCCCAGAAACCAACTACTGTAAGGTAAGGGTGAGGGCTCTGTAGTGCAGTAGCAGGTCATTTCACACCCATTTTAGACTTAGGTGGTGTCCTACCTGCACCAATCTACCTTTTAAGATCATCATTATCACACCACGTTTATAGAAGCCACCAATATTATAGAGAAGTGCAGTAAAACAAAGACAAAAATCTCATACAGTGAAAATGAATGTTATCACTAAAGCAAGAAACCCAATGAATACAATTTAACACGTCTCCTTTTACTGTGGCCACAACTGCACCTCCCACATACATCATCTCTACCTCAAGCATCAATATTTACCTCATAAAATACGTTTTTCCAGCATTTTTTTGCATTTCTTCAGTGCATTACTGTTTTCCTGGGGATTAGAAATAAAAGCAAATTGTGTTTCTCTGTAAATTCTTCAGGAAAGAAAATGCAAAAGTAGAAACGGTTAATAAAAAAGTTCAACGAATGTTTTGATCATCTTTTTTTTAAGATTACAAAAGAAGTCTGTCTTGTAAATGTCCTTGTAGGTGTATCTGCAACAAAACAATTTATTTTTCTCTGTCAGTCATAGTGAATTAAAAAACAACAGCTATTTAATCCACACAAATATTTTGGAGCTTGTGCATTTTGCTCCAGATGCAGCTTGTAAGCTCAGACCAGATCTGCTCTCTGACCATCCAATCAAAAGATGTGAACATGCTTATGTTATTGCATGCGTGCTAGATGGCCAACTTGAAATCTGATTGGTTAAAGCAACAACTTAAAGCAACATGTTCTATATATGCTCCAGACACCCTGCTGATTCTGAAGGCTTCAGGGCAGATTATGACCTTTATATGTGATGTGGCAGCTGAGATCTGATTGGGTAAAACTTTAACAAATGAACAATTTCCACATATTTCTGAAAAATCACTGCTATTCAGGAATCATTCAGGTATGAATGAAGCACAGATTATAAATCTATACTTGAACATTTTAAAAACACAACAATCAATGCAGGATGCAATAAACAAAACAATACAATGTGAAACTAAAGAAAAAATTAATAAGCCTTTGAATGTACTGTATCTTGTTATACATAGACAAAGTGTATCGAGGACTAAACATAGCACAGGTCAACACATTCAGATAACAAACCAATGAGAAGTGACTGTGAATATTAAAGAAAGATTGAAGTAGGATATCTGCATCTCTTCCCTCGTAACTATTTTAAAATTCTGAAAAATAATTAAAAGTAGTTGCTAGTTCTTATTTTATTCCCTTTTTTTTTTTTCAAAGATGATTCCATTTTACCAAAGCATGATTAATCCTGGCAGCAGTGACCATAAATGCAAGAGGTCAGAACATCATTAACTCTGTGCAGCAGGATGTTTTGGTCTGGATTCCTTGTCTTCCTGGAAGTACCAAGCCTGTGGTTAATATCACAAAAGCCGTTTCATAATTTACTGATCTGAACAAGGCTTTCGTACATCATCTTCAGCATCTACAGCAGTGTATGACAAAGCTAATGATTATAAATAGAACCACGAATGACAGCAGTGTAGACAATGCGAATCAATACTTTTGTAGGATGTGGAGAACTTGTAGATGCTGATGTGTTTAAACACACACACACACACACACACACACACACACAGACACACACACACACACACAGTTATTGTATGTTTGAGAAATTTCAGTATTTTGTAGTAGTATTTGAAAAGTTTCAACATACTATGTTTTAAATTTAGAATTATTATTAATATTATTATTATTATTATTATGATTATTATTATTTTACTTAGTATTTTCACATAATAAATTACCACGCTCAAGACCCCTCAAAACCACACCACATGGTACAATTTAATACCTCAACACCACAGGGTACAACACAATACTGCACCACCACACATTACAACACAATACCACAGTAGCATACTACAGCCATTAAACCTCATCACACAATACAAGAATATAGCTCAACACCACACACATGGTACATTTTAATACCTCAACACCACACTACATGGTGCAATTTATTACCTCAACACCACACCACAGGGTACAACATAATACCTCAACACCACACAGTACAACACAATACCTCAACACCACACCACACCACATGGTACAACACAATACCTCAACACCACACCACACGGTTCAATACAATACAATACCTCAACACCACACTACATGGTGCAACACAATACCTCAACACCACACAAAATGGTTCAATACAATACCTCAACACCACACCACATGGTACAATTTAATGCCTCAACACCACACCACACCGTTCAACACAATACAATACCTCAACACCACACCACATGGTACATCACAATACCTCAACACCACACCAAATGGTTCAATACAATACCTCAACACCACACCACATGGTACAATTCAATGCCTCAACACCACACTACATGGTGCAAATAAATACCTCAACACCACAAGGCATGGTGCAATACAATACCTTAACACCACACCAAATGGTTCAACACAATACCTCAACACCACACCACATGGTACATCACAATACCTAAACACCACACCAAATGGTTAAATACAATACCCCAAGACCACACCACATGGTACAATTTAATACATTAACACGACACTACATGGTGCAATTCAATACCTCAACACCACACCACATGGTATAATACAATACATCAACACCACACGATACAATACAATACCCCAACACCACACCTCATGGTACAACAAAATACCTCAACACCACACCACATGGTACAACATGATACCTCAACACCACACCACATGGTACAACACCACACCACATGGTACAACATGATACCTCAACACCACACCACATGGTACAACACAATACCTCAACACCACACCACATGGTACAACACAATACATCAACACCACAACACCTGGTAAAACACAATAGCGCAACAACACAAAACCCATTACAACACATTACCTTAACACACTACATGGTACAACACAATTCTTCAACATCTCACCATTCAGTACAACGCAATACCTCACCACCACACAACACAAACCACATGGTACAACACAATACATCAACACCACAACACCTGTTAAAACACAATAGCGCAACAACACAAAACCCATTACAACACATTACCTTAACACACCACATATTACAACACAATACCACAGTAGCATACTACAGCCAATATCCCTCTTCACACAATACAAGATTATAGCTCAACACCACACCTCATGGTACAATACAATACCTCAACACCACACTATACACAACAAACCACAGCCAACACAAAGCAACACACACCAATACCACAATATTTCAGAATTTTTATTTGTTTTTTTTATGTACTTGGCCAGAAATGTTCTACTGCTTATTTAAGTATTTTGCAATGTGCTTTTGCATATTTTGCATACTTAATTAAATGCAAATGTGTGCTTTTATTAATATTTATTTTATTAATATTTCTCCTTCAGCTATTGTGTTTCTGCAACATTTTTTGTTTTCCTTTTTGTAACATTTTCAGTCATTTTGTAAGCATTTTTGCAATATCGTTTCTTGAACACATATTTCAAGAAGCTTTTTTATATTTTGGTATTTCTATCATTTTATAAGGTATTTACTATATATTTATAATTTGTATACTACAATAAATGCATGCAATATAAAGGGTTTCAAACACAGATTATGTTTTTGTTATTAGTATTATTATTTTTGGATTTTGGGCTTTTTTGAAGGTGGATTTTTTCGATGCCACTTATTTTCTCCATGTGGGAGGACTGAAGCTCAGGAGAGTTTTAGAGAAAAGTGCTCTGCAATTAGTTTGCTGACTTGGAGCTTTTCCCAGAAACCTGTTTCAGTGAGAGTGCATCACACGTTTCTGTTTCTTCATTTAAAAAAATGAGCAAAAGTAAAGAAAACCTGAGAATTCAGGTCATTAGTGGTAACTGTTAGAGGCTGTGTATTTTTTGTTTTGGACATTTGCATTCATCAGGTTTATATTTCTCATGCACTTTAAAGTTTCATGTTGCCTGCCGCTACTGTGTAAGTGTAACTCTTATTTTGTGTTACCAGGTAATAGGTAATAGGAAGCAGTGAAATCATGGTGCAGCAAGCGCTTAGCATGTCACAATTAAATTGCTACTTCTTCTGAACCCTATCGAGAGCATTGTCTGTAAGTTAATTTGAATAATTAATCTGTTTAGTTTATATTGCAATAGAGTATGTTTAGTTAAATGTGATAGGACCAAATATGTTTGTTATTGCCGATCATCGTGTTGAGAATGTTTCTAATTCGCAATTTATCTGTATACATTTTGCTTTTTAAACTGATAAGTTTATAATTTTAATTATTGATTTTCTATATATTTATTTCATTTCATTGACAGTTTTACTCGGTTCAATGCCCACTGAGTTTAACTGTTTAAACCACACATGGGACTATTAAAGTGTCAGGGATCCACCAGCCATGCCTTCACAGAACCCACCTATCACTCCAAGCAGCTCTCCTACGTAGGCTATATAACCTCCGTTCCCCACCAAGCACATTGTCTGTTCTACAGTTTAGGCTGATGAACACTGCTGGACTACCCAAGCTACCTTCACTACGTGTAGAACTTTGGTTTCACAGTTACAGGACTTACAGGTTTAGCTCTTTGAGCTGCTGTCTGTTTCTGGATTTTACCAGGATTTACTAAACCTGGACCTATCCTCTGGTTTGCCGTTTTTCTACTTTTGCCCTGGGTTACTTCATTAAACGTTGTTTACTGCACCTCGGATTCCGGCACGTTCTTCCGCCTGACATAAAGGAGCAAGGTGCTCATATCCTGGCTCTTGAACAGAGTTTGGCTTGGAGACGCTAGACGCTAGGTAAGCAAAACCTATAAAGGGAACAGAAGAGAAATTATCCTGCAGTTTTGCTTTTAATAGGTCATACAGTGTATATGTAATACAATACAGTGCATTTACTCCTTGCAATTCTTTGCATACGAAGATGCAGAATAGTCACAACTATTACAGAACTGTTACATTTTATACAACCATTAATGATGTGTTTGTAGACATACTGCAAGGGAAATGTTGGGTCAATGGTTACGATGTTGGACTTCTGATTAAAAGGTTATCCCAGGACTACCAATTTTCCACTTTTCGTCCTATAAGTTCCATCCTTAACCTTTAACTGTTCAGATTTACATTTATGGCATTTTGACTGATGCCCATATCCAGATGAATTAACAATTATTTAATCCATACAGCTAAACAGCTATGGGGTCAAGGGCCTTGTTCGGGTGCTCAGGAGTGGTGGCTTGGTGTAGCTGGGATTTAAACTTTCAGATGACCTTCAGATACATAGCCCAATGCCTTTACCACTATGCTACCACCTGCATTAATACACTATATCAATGTATTGGGATATCTGACCTTTCCAGCCATATGTGGTTCTTCTTCAAACTGGTCGCACAATTGTACAGGATGTCTTTGGATGCTTTACTTGAACTTGGAAATCCAAACCTGTTCCTGTGCACAAAGCGAACTCTATCAATATTGTATATAATTTACATGGGTTTGAGAGGAAGATCTTGAGTGGCCTGCTATAGAGGTCTGATCTAAGACCTACTGAACACCGTTGGGATGAATTGGAACACTGACTGCACCCCAGGTCTCCTCACCTACATCACTACCTGACTTTACTAACACCCTTGTGGTTGATGAACACAAATGTCCACAAGCACACTCCAAAATCTTGTGGAACATCTTCCCAGAAGAGTGGAGTGCAATGAAATTCTTAAAAGGCACACACTATACTTACGACCAAGTGTCCGCAAACATTTGGCAATATAGTGTGTATGGATATGGATGTCTACCAAATGGCACATGTGTGTAAATGAGGCAAGGATTTGTTTCACATTTAAGTTTTCTGTTAATAATTTCAGTTAGTTCCAAGTAACAACAGAGGATCTGCTACAGAATCTAAGCTGCTTCATATAAAAAAAAATCTTCAAACCCTGATCTATATCCATTTACTAACAGGGTATTGTTTTTTTTTCATCAGCTCTTCTACAGTATTTTTCCACATTCAGACGGATGTCCTCCACTCGAAGGGCCTGCTTTAGACTCCTCTTTCTGTGGCTACATATTTTTTTTAAGAGTCGGTGGTGATTGAACGCATTAAAAGAGCTCAGCTAGCCCACTAATGGCGGCATGTTTGATGTCTCGAAGTATTACGGAGATGTTCACAAGTCTGTGGAAAGCTCTCTTAAAAGCTCTGAGAGTAGGCAGTGCACTAAGGTACAGGCAGGCTGTAATCACTCCTCGTCCATCCACCTCTCTCTCAGCTATGTATTGAATGAAAACAGTGATTTGTTTGACAGAAAGCTCCAAGTATTTTATGCCACTTTGTGTTTGGGAGTTTAGTGTGCTTTAACGTAATTTAGGAATGTGGAATTTAATTTGGATCTTTCCTTCTGAAGGTGAACACAGACTGAAGCACAAGAACACATGGGAGAGTAGTGTTCGGGTACATGCCATATGCTTTTCAGGACACTCGCCTTGCTGTTATAATAAGCACCACTTTTCTTGGAAGATGTTCCACTAGATTTTAGAGATCGTGCTCATTTAGACAAAGGTATTAGTAAAGTCAGGTAGTGATGGGGTGCAGTCGGCGTTCATATAGGATTTGTATACAAATGGGTCAGAGGTCTATAGTAGGATACTCAAGTTCTTCCACTTAAACCCATGTAAAGTATAGGGGTGTACTCACTTTTGTGAGATACTGTAAAAGATTTACAGAGATTTACCTGAACATACAGCCATTATTGTCTAAATATCTGGCAACCAACGTTAATACACCCTAAGTAAACATCAAAACTGTGTCCAAAGTGTGAATATTTTGTGTGAGCACCATTGTTATGTAACACTGTCTTAATCTTCCTTGGTACGGAATTCACCAGAGCTGCACAGGTTGTTGCTGGGATCCTCTTCCACTCCTCTATAATGACATTATGGAGCTGCGGTATGTTGGATGCTGGAAAAGCGCCATGTGGATGACACATGACGCTTTTCCACCTTCCGCTTCAGGATGCCCCAAAGGTGCTCAATAATGTTTAGGTCTGGAGACATGTCTATGCCATCACCTTCAGCTTCCTCAACAAAGCAGTTGTCATCTTGGTGTTGTGTTTGGGATCATTATTATGTTGGAAAACTGCCGTTCTGCCCAGTTTCTGAGGGAAGGGTGCCATTTTCTGCTTTAGAACATCCCAGTACATGTTGGAATTCAGTACCAGCAGCTCTTATGCAGCCCCAGACCATGATGCTACCACCACCATGATTTACTGTAAGCAAAACAATTTTGTTGGTACTCCTCATCAGGACGTCAGCACACATGCTGAGCCAAACAAATATATTTTAATCTAACCAGAGCACATGTAGTAATTCATGCTCTTGTACAGGTTGTTTGGATAGGGCTTTCTTAAAAGCCAGTTTTTATAAGAGGCTGCCTTCTGGGATGACTTGTGAGACCTGTTCCGAGTGAAACCCGTCTTGGAAAACCTCCATATGATGTTGGCCACTGTACTGTTACTCAGTTTCAGGGTAATACCGATATTATTATGGCCGAGGCCATCTTTGTGCAACAATTATAATTATCAAATCCCCAGAGAGTCTTTACCATGAGGTAACATGTTAAACATCCAGTGGTCAGTATGAGGGAATTGTACCTAAGTACCAAATTCTAATAGGACATGGGGACATGACATACAACTGTTATAACTTGTGACAATAATTTGCTGTACGTTGTTATTTTAAAGGACAGTAAATCAGTACTTATATGAGAATAAAGTAAAATTGTGGTCACACTCTGGCTTGGTTTATTCAGAGCCCATATATCAAATCCTTTGAGGGTGGCACAGTGTATCCCCCTAAATAAACTCAGCTGGACAGGGCCTGATTTCGAATCATTACTCTTCATTTAAGGCACCTGATAAATATACCTGCAAGTGTTTTGGGCACTTAATTCGATTTTAGTGGAATGAATACAGTGGGACTGGAGAAAGAGAAAGATGTTTCTCCTCGCTAGTGTTTTAATTAATTCTTCCTTCAGGTAAGTGTTTATCAAAGATCCTCAGCAGGTTACGTTTAGGCTGAGATCTGAATATCAATGGTTATGTATTAAAGAGATTTTTTTAAATCGCTGTAACATTATGAGTTGCCAATAAACAATAAGGATATTTTGCGTCTGTTAGCATGTTTTCTTTACATTTCGCCATCCCTAACACCTAGCTGTCCCGTAGCTTTAAGCGATTGTCGCAAAAACCTGCATTGATCAGCGACCGTGTCGCATTGTAAGATCTAAAATTGCAACCAAAGTATTCATTGATGACATTAGCTCTTAGTTTAGTATAAATTCTGCATATTAGATGCTATTCAACACCTCTATGCATTGCTTTGCTAATAAGCCGTCGTTATGTTTTATGACGCATCAAGCTACTGAACTACTTTTCTAACCCAGTCTTAAGCCATTTACTCTAATCTATTGACTCGTGTTCATGAACACGAATTTCCCTCTTTTTTGTGTCATTCAGCACGAATTTCCATCTAATGTATTTCAATAGGGTGTATTTTTCGTGCCTCTGCCACATTTTTGGGGGCCACAGACGCTGTATTATTTTATTTTTTTCCTCATTTGTTATTCAGATTTTAAATATTCTTCAAGCACTATTACTCAACATTTAATTAGGTGATGTTATACTTGTTTTTAATGCAATATATTCTGTAAGCTACTTGGAATTATAAATCATCAGTGTTTGCTTTGAGTCAAAATATAGTAAATACATTCTCCTGGTAAATTAACAAGTCTGCGGATTCGTGCTACGGCCATTGCTTCTTAATTTTGCCGTTTTTATGCAGAGAAATAATATTTTTCATCGGTTTGGTGTGTGAAATCTAGCAGTAAATCCTACAGTACCTACCATGAGCCTTATCGACCGTTGCCATGGTGAAGACACCAGCTGAAACTCATTGCGGACCGCCGCCAAATCTCTTTTAATGATATCGTCACCCCTTCTCAACACAAACACGAAATTGTGCTTTATATTTCAACAGTACGTAGTTATGAGTTAGTTTTAACTGTTTCTGTTTTGAGTGTGAGAAAAAGTTTTCTTTTGTGTGGAATCAGTTGTTGATTAATGAATGCGAATGTATCAAGATGAAAGGACTTTTAACTATAAAATTGTATACTTTTTTGTTTTAATTATAATAAACAATATCACATTTATTTTTTTGGAATGTGATTATGGCCACTTTCAGAACCCAGCCATTAGGGTTGCACAAGCCAGTGCACTCTTAGTTTGGGTCCCAGTCCTGGATAAATGATGAGGGTTGTGTTATGAAGAACATCCAGCTTCAAACATGTTCCAAATCAAATATGCGGCTCACGAATCAGAATTTGATACCCGATTGGTCGAGGACCGGGTTACCAACGACCACCACAGGTATCGTTAGCCAACAGGGTACCGGTGAAAATTGAGCTACTGTTGGCTGAAGGAGGAAAAGGTGAGGAGGAGGATGTTTACAGAGGCAGCAGGGAAAGAAGAAGTGTAGGAGAGTAGAGGTTCGGGTTGGTACTTTAAATGTGGGTACTATGACGGGTAAAGGGAGGGAGGTAGCTGATATGATAGAGAGGAGAAAGGTAGATATGTTGTGTGTTCAGGAGACCAAGTGGAAAGGGAGTAAGGCCAGGAACATTGGAGGTGGGTTTAAACTGTTTTATCATGGTGTGGATGGAAAGAGAAATGGTGTAGGGGTGATTCTGAAGGAAGAGTACAGTAAGAGTGTAGTGGAGGTGAAGAGGGTTTCTGATAGGGTGATGATCGTGAAGGTGGAAGTTGAAGGGATGATGATAAATGTCATCAGTGCCTATGCTCCACAAGTTGGCTGTGAGATGGAGGAGAAGGAAAGATTCTGGAGTGAATTAGATGAAGTGGTAGATGGTGTACCTAGGAAAGAACGGTTAGTGATTGGGCAGGACTTTAATGGGCAGGTAGGTGAAGGGAACAGAGGTGATGAGGAGGTGATGGGTAGGTATGGTTTTAAGGAGAGGAATGTGGAAGGGCAGATGGTGGTAGATTTTGCTAAAAGGATGGAAATGGCAGTGGTGAACACTTATTTTAAGAAGAAGGAGGATCATAGGGTGACGTATAAAAGTGGAGGAAGGTGCACACAGGTGGACTATGTGCTATGCAGGAGATGCAACCTGAAGGAGATTGGCGACTGTAAGGTGTTGGCAGGGGACAGTGTAGCTAGACAGCATAGGATGGTGGTCTGTAGGATGGTTTTGGAGGCGAAGAAGAAGAGGAGGAGAGTGAGGACTGAAAGAAGAATAAGATGGTGGAAACTGAAGGAGGAAGAGTGTAGTGTGAGGTTCAGGGAAGAGGTCAGAGAGAGGCTCAGTGGTGTTAAGGAGGTGTTGGATGATTGGGCAACTACTGCAGGAGTGATGAGGGAGGCAGCTAGAAAAGTACTTGGTGTGACATCTGGAAATAGAAAGGAAGACAAGGAGACGTGGTGGTGGAATGAGGAAGTGCAGGAGAGCATAAGGAGAAAGAGGTTGGCAAAACAGAAGTGGGATAGACAGAGTGATGAGAAAAGTAGGCAGGAGTACAAGGAGATGCGGCAGCAGGTTAAGAGGGATGTGGCGAAAGCCAAGGAAAAGGCATATGAGGAGCTGTATGAGAGGTTGGACACTAAGGAAGGAGAAAAGGATTTGTACCGATTGGCCAGGCAGAGGGACCGAGCTGGAAAGGATGTACTGCAAGTTAGAGCAGTAAAGGATGGAGAGGGAAATGTGTTGACTAGTGAGGAGAGTGTGTTGAGAAGGTGGAGGGAGTATTTTGAGCAGCTGATGAATGAGGAAAATCAGAGAGAGAGAAGGTTGGATGATGTGGAGTTGGTGAAGCAGGATGTAGATAGGATTAGTAAGGAGGAAGTGAGAGCAGCGATTAAGAGGATGAAGAGTGGAAAGTCGGTTGGACCAGATGACATACCGGTAGAAGCGTGGAGATGTTTAGGAGAGATGGCAGTGGAGTTTTTAACCAGATTGTTTAACAGGATTTTGGAAGGTGAGAAGATGCCTGAGGAATGGAGAAGAAGTGTGCTGGTACCGATCTTTAAGCATAAAGGAGATGTGCAGACCTGCAGTAACTACAGGGGTATTAAGTTGATCAGTCACACCATGAAGTTATGGGAAAGAGTAGTGGAAGCCAGGCTGAGAGAAGAGGTGACCATCTGTGAGCAACAGTATGGTTTCATGCCGAGGAAGAGCACCACAGATGCCTTATTTGCTTTGAGAATGTTGATGGAGAAGTATAGAGAAGGACAGAAGGAATTGCATTGTGTATTTGTGGATTTAGAGAAGGCGTACGACAGGGTGCCAAGAGAGGAGTTGTGGTATTGTATGAGGAAGTCAGGTGTGTCAGAGAAGTATGTGAGGGTGGTGCAGGACATGTATGAGGGCAGTGTGACGGCAGTGAAGTGTGCAGTAGGTACGACAGACTGGTTTAGAGTGAAGGTTGGACTGCATCAAGGATCGGCCCTGAGCCCTTTCCTGTTTGCAGTGGTGATGGACAGGTTGACGGACGAGGTCAGACAGGAGTCTCCCTGGACTATGATGTTTGCGGATGATATTGTGATTTGTTGTGAGAGTAGGGAGCAGGTTGAGAAGAGCCTGGAGAGGTGGAGATATGCGCTGGAGAGAAGGGGAATGAAACTCAGTAGGAGTAAGACAGAATACATGTGTGTGAATGAGAGGGAGGGCAGTGGAGTGGTGCGGTTGCAGGGAGAAGAGCTTCAGAAGGTGGAGGAATTCAGGTACCTAGGGTCAACAGTGCAAAGTAATGGAGAGTGTGTTAGAGAAGTGAAGAAAAGAGTGCAGGCAGGGTGGAGTGGGTGGAGAAGAGTGACAGGAGTGATTTGTGATAGAAGGGTATCTGCAAAATTGAAAGGGAAAGTTTATAGGACTGCGGTGAGACCTGCGATGTTGTATGGTTTAGAGACAGTGGCATTGAGTAAAAGACAGGAGGTGGAGCTGGAGGTAGCAGAGCTGAAGATGTTGAGGTTTTCGTTGGGAGTGACGAGGATGGATAAGATTAGAAATGAGTTTATTAGAGGGACAGCGCATGTAGGATGTTTTGGTGACAAGGTGAGGGAGGCGAGATTGAGATGGTTTGGACATGTTCAGAGGAGGGACATGAATTATATTGGTAGAAGAATGCTGAGGATGGAGCCACCAGGTAGGAGGAAAAGAGGAAGGCCAAGAAGGAGGTTCATGGATGTGGTGAGGGAAGACATGCAGGTAGTTGGTGTAAAAGAGGCAGATGTAGAGGACAGGGGGCTATGGAGACGGATGATCCGCTGTGGCGACCCCTAATGGGAGCAGCCGAAAGAAGAAGAAGAAGAAGAAGATTATGACCACTTTCAGGACTTTTCAGGAACTTCTAGAGATATGTGGAGACAACAGCGGAGACATGTGGCAAGGCATCCAGGCGATCATGAACCACAAGACGACATCACCTGCTTGTGACCGTTACGCCTCCCTCCCAGATGCGCTGAACGACTTCTACGTCCGGTTTGAGGTGCAGAACAACATGGTGGCGAGGAAGACCAACCCTCCTCCCAGTGACCATGTGCTCTGTCTAACCACAGCTGAAGTCAGGAAAACTCTAGGCAGAGTTATGCCACTGAAGTCTGCTGGACCAGACAACATTCCTGGCAGAAGAGCTAGACAGCTAGAGAGCTAGTCTAGACAGCTAGACAGCTAGCTAGCTGACATCCTCAACATCTCCCTGAGCAGCGCCATTGTTCCCACATGCCTCAAGATGACGACCATCGTTCCCGTGCCGAAGAAGTCTACTGTCTCCTGCCTCAATGACTATCATCCCGTCGCGTTCACACCCGTCATGATCAAGTGCTTGGAGAGGCTCATCAAGCACTAAAAACAAGTATAAAATCTCCTAATTAAATGTTGAGGCGGAGGCACGAAAAATACGTCGTATTGAAATACATTAGATGGAAAGTCGTGCTAAAAGACACGGACAAAGAGGGAAATTCGTGCTCATGAACACAAGTCAATAGATTACATTTCAGAATTAGATCACAAAATGGCATGAGACTGGATTGACTTTTCATAGCGCTCACCTTTTCCACACCTATCATGTTTTTTCTGTTCATGCTAACACATAAACTGACTTCGTTCTTGCTCAATTTACTCTCACTTTACAGTCTAGCACTCAAAAAGAAAAATACAACGCCATACTAAATATAGACTTAGTCACAAGACCTCTTTCTTTTTTCTTGGCCAGATGAAATAAGAATGTAGAAGCTGTAGAGAGAAGACTGAAGGAAGACTGTAGAAGATTCAAACCTCTATGAAACGGTAATATATCCCCCTGTCTCAGTGTATAGTAATCCACTTGTCAACCCTGGTGACCCGAAAATCCACCTGGAGGACTTTTACTCCAGTGACTCATACATTGCTTTATATTAGATCACTTTTTCATTTAGTTTCTTTCTTTTTCTTGCCACCACGACACCCCATCATTGTTTTTCTCAATGTTTATTTAAAATGTAATCTTAGTTTCTGTCTTATTCTCGTGTGAATATATATATATATATATGTTAGACAGTCAAAATAAACATTTGACTCCATGAGGGAGTCTGCCAAATTTCAGTAAATGTAAAATCAGTGAAATATCTTTATGTCTGAGTTCATGTGTGAGTTGGTGGAAATAACCGTACAGTTATTCTACTACATTTCCACAACCGATATATATTGGAGCTTCTAAAAGCAATTTTGAAGACACTTTTTTCGTTCACTGGAACCCCAGGTTCAATTATGTCCTCATATTACAACGTGCCCTACTATAGTAACACAGATTTCGCACAAAATGCACTGAACTGCAACCGAGTAAAATATAAAACACGCAGAAAGTCATTTTCCTTTAAGTTGAGCGTGTCCTGTAAAGACATCGAAGCCCAGACACTTTCCCTTTGCCGTGATTTAGTCTTTTAGCTTTGACTCGTTGAGTTTCACCTCATTATGTCCCTAAACAGCACACGGGCTGAAGTCGGACTCCTGGCATTTCTAACTGCCTGTAATGAATTGATTTGATCAGAAAGTCTGCACTACCTGGCTCATGAAATCTCTTACAACAGCATTAGTGGGAATATTTGCTAAATTTAAAGTGGTGGTATTCATGATGTTAATAGTAACAGTACTATTAGGACTTATAATTGAGTATAAAAAAATTGCATTTTTAGCAGTTTTGCTAATGAGACATATAGTAAAAGTAACTATAATTAAAATAGTTGTAGTAGTAGGACAAACCTGTTATAATATTAGCATCAGTATCATTAGTAGTGGAAATAGTAGTGTTTCAGTATTATTATTAGTATTACTTTTTTTTTTGCATCTAAGCAGTTGAGGGTTAAGCACCTTGCTAGTAGTATTGATATTAATAATAACCACAGTATTAGTGTGAATAGTAACGTAATAGTAATAGACACGATAGTAATGGTAGTAGCAACACCGGTACTGGGGTTTGTAGTGATATGCATAATAGTATTTATAACAATGGTATTAATAGTAGTTTCATTCATGGTAATAGTATATTTGTGGTTGTAGTCAGCACAGTCTCACCCCACAGCATCACATATCGACGCTGTGGATGTTGCGTCGGACGGTGTCCACATCCGACGCTGAGGGTACCCCCTTCGCGTCGCTTTTCGACGTAGAGAGACGGCACCTCCCTTCGCCTCGCTTTTTGACGCAGATGGTTGAGAGCCCGTGTGCTACACTTTTCAATGCAGATCGCTGTCCTATACACTGAATAAAGTATTATCTATCATAAGTGTACAGGAATAATTTTAAAATTTTGAAAAATCCTGAAGATGTCCGTAGCCTTAACCTTAACCCAAACCCAAACCCGAACCCTAACCCTAACCCAAACCCTAACCGTAACCCGCAAATGGGGTCCCGTCCATCTGCGTCAAAAAGCGAAGCGAAGGGTTTCCCGTCCCTCTACGTAGAAAAGCGAGGCGAAGGGGGTACCCTCGGCGTCGGATGTGGACGCCGTCTGACGCAACATCCACAGCATCGATATGTGATGATGTGGGGTGAGACTGTGTTGTTATAGTAGTAAAATGAACTAGTAGTATTAGCAGCAGTATTATTATTAATGTTAATAATAGTGATAATAGTATTATCACTATGGTAGTAATACCATAATGTTGGTAATAGTACAGATATTAGATTCAGCAGTGGGAGAGATATTATTTCTAGTAATAATAATTAAGTAATAGTCAAGTCAAGTAGCTTTTATTGTCATTTCAACCATATATAGCTGACACAGTACGCAGTGAAGTGAGAGTGAATCCTGGTGTATAGAGCTACGTGTCACGTCAAGTTTGTTTCTAAAGCGCTTTTCACAACAGACATTGTCTCAATGCAGCTTTGCAGAAATCAACAGTTAAGGTGAACGGTGTGTATTTATCCCTGATAAACAGCTGTGGCGACTGTGGCAAGGAAAAATTTCCTTAGATGTTATGAGGGAGAAACCCTGAGAGGAACCAGACTCAAAAGGGAACCCATACGGATAGTGTTGAATGCTGAACTGAGGTCTATGAACAGCATTCATACGCATTGTCCAGGTGGGGGAGGGACAGATGGAGGGTCATGGGGAAAGCATTGTCCATGGAAAGGTTCAGACGATACGCAAACTGCATGGGGTCCATTAGGGTAACTGGGTCTTGAAGCACGTCATTACGGTGGGTGTGAGTGCGATAGGAGGATAGTCAGAAGACTGAAGAATTTTTTGGCACAGGGATGATGATTGTTGTCTTGAGGGATAAGGAAGAATGGCACTGCTCAGGGAGATGTTAAAGATGTCAGTGAATACATACATAAGCTGTTCTAGTAATAGTAATAACAGTACAAATAGCAGTTGAAGAGGTAATAGTAATATTACTTGCTGTTGCAGTAATAGCAGTGGGTTTGGTAGTGGTATGAGAACTAGCAGTAGCTGTATTATTAGCAGTGGTACTTAAAGTGTGGTAGGTGATGGTGGTAGTATAATTAGTTGGCTAAAAAATAATATTTAATCACTAAACATTTGGTTTACTGCACCAAGTCTCAAATCAAGCACCAAAATACGCTATGATGCACACATCCGGCAATTAAAACTGTCTGTGTGGAAACATAGCAAACGTTCCGTTTGGTGTTCTGATGATTTACGTCTTTTAAAACACCATCATATTCTTGTGAATGTTTTAAAGTAATTTTGTCTTCATACTCTATGTTGGGTTTAGTTTCACTAATAATAAACATACATTTGCATAAAGCATTCATACTTGTCCATGCCATGTTGATTAGGAGCTTATTAAGAAGGACATCAAGTTCTTAATGGGATTATGAAGAACTTGAAAGTATTCATTTAAGGTACGTTTAGTACAGATAAAAATGTGTGAGATCATGTGATTAATCGTGATTAAATATTTTAATGGATTAAAAGCTCTAATTATAAGTAATAGCATCTGGAGTGCTAATAGTAGTAATATTGAAAGTAGTATTATTATTAATGGTGATAGTACTTGGAACAACGGTAAAATATGCAACTTAGCTCCCAAAAAACCCAGAATCATTTTATAAAACATGAGAGATACTATTTGATTGCTTTAGGAATTTATTGTGGATTTAGTAGCTCAGTGGTTAAGGCATTGAACTCTGGATCTGAAGGTTACAATTTCCAATACCGGCACCAATAATCTGGGCCCTTAAGCAAGGCCCTAAACCCTCAACTGCTGATTGTAAGTCGCTTTGGATAAGGGCATCTACCAAATGCCATAAAAGTTATTGAAACTCTCAACTCAGGACGTACGAGGCCACAACATACTAATTGCCACCCAGAGCCAAAATAAAGTATCAGATGGAATCATCGCCCACTTGAGGTTTGACTCTCTCCCTTTCCCACTCCATTGTACTTTTCCTCACATTTCTTCCACTTTGTCCCTGACATAGCTAATTCAAACTAGAATAAACCTAGCTAGATAAGTTAAACAACAACAGCAACAACAGTACAGTATTTTTCAGGAATAGTAGTCCTAGCAGTCATGGTATTAGTGGTAATAGAACTGGTCACAAATGTAGTAACACTTGTAGTGTTAGTGATGTTTGCTTTAATAGTCAATAAAGTATAAATCAGTGGTATTAACAGTGGGAGTAGTGGTAGGAAGCAGAAGTGGGGGCAGTGATGACAGTTGCAGTTGTGGTAGTAGAGCTAGCAGTCATAGTGATGGTAGTAACAGAAGTAACATTAGCAAAAGTATTGCTATTATAGAATGATAATAAGGTAGATGTAGGAGCAAAAGTGATAGTATTAGTAATAGTAATAGTAATAGCAGTGTGATATTAGATGTAGATACATTTACGGCATTTGGCAGACGTCCTTATACAGATCGACTTGCATTTTATCTCAAACAACTTATCAACAATGTGGGTAAGGGCATAAAATCCTTGCTCATGGGCTTAAGATTATAACTTATGACCTTCTGATCTGAAGTTCAATGCCTTAAAGACTAAGCTACAGTACCACCTTCCCCCAGTTAGTTGTGGCTGTGGTGTGGTTGGGGATTATAGCGAAGATGGCGGTATTAGAGACCGATGCTATCATTTTGCAACACAGACATTGCTCGATTATTTTTATTCGCGAAATCTAATTTCTCTCCCCAACCCCCCTGTGTGATATATTATGCGTTCGCCGCCTCCTTGCTCATTTTAATTAATGCCGATCTAGTCACCGCTGGAAACATGCCATATCATTCACACTGATGTGTAATATCGGCCTAATGACTGTGATTCAATGCCAAGCATCTGCTTGTTTGTACTTTTGGCTAAAAATCAGTTCCTTTCTGGAACCACACCATGCAAACATTTGAATTTATATTATTTGACTCTGTAGCAGTTCTGTATGCTTTGCAGTTCAGTGTGAAATGAATAAAACTTTTCTCGCTTGAGGTTTCACGCTGAATGGAGTTGTTACATGCATCAATAATACATAAGGTATAGGTCCTTTAAAAGAAAACTCAACTATTGCTATATACAACACTTTCTGCATGGCATAAATGATTTACCTGGATGCTGTCTCAGAAAATAAATGTATGACTTTTAAGAGTGTCTCTTCTACAACCATGCCATTTATTTTTCAGCTTACTGTAGAAAAAAAATGCTTAATGGTAGCTGTACAGAAGAAATTGGTTCAAGGTTTGTTTTGTTTTATTTATCATTTTTCCTCCTCCTCCATCTTCATCTATTTACTCCAGGGTCCATTCCTGTGTTTAAAATGTTGGCTTGGGTCACGTGGAAACCGTGCATTTTTCAGCAATTTGGGCTAAACTGTGGGGTCAAGCTAGTCAGGTTATCCTTCACTCCTTACACACATCAATGAGTCCTGAACCACCATGAGCCTGTCACTGGTTCATCTGATTTCCTAGAACATTATGCTTACATTATACATTACACTTAAATTAGTATACTTAAATTATATCTAATTATACATTATACTTAAATTAGCACTTTCCAAGTCTGCTTTGTAAAAATCAAGAGTTGTAGTATGATTTATCTTAAGTTTGTAATCTAGTGTGCCAGTGTAGATTTATTCATTGATAGAAACTCAAAAACCTTTTGTACATCACTCTGGACAAGGACATCTGTTAAATGCTGCAAATGTAAATGTTAATGATTATGCAGTGGTTAGTACTGTACCTTATGTTAATGGGATAAAACTTATACAATACACAATACCAGTGAAGCACAGAATTTGCAACCTCGCTTCCAAAAAAAGCCCAGAATCATTTTATAAAACATGAGAGATACTATTTGATCACTTTAGGAATTTATTTTGGATTTAGTAGCCCAGTGGTTAAGGCATTAAACTCTGGATCAGAAGATTACAATTTCCAATACCGGCGCCACCAATCTGGACCCTTAAGCAAGGCCCTAAACCCTTAACTGCCGATTGTAAGTCGCTTTGGATAAGGGCATCTACCAAATGCCGTAAAGGAACTGAAACTCTCAACCCTGCACGTAAGAGGCCACAACGTACTAATTACTTTGCCACCTAGTGCCTAAATAAAGTATCAGATGGAATCATCTCCCACTTGAGGTTTGACTCTCTCTCTTTATCACTCCATTGTACTTTTCCTCACATTTCCCCCACTTCTTCCCTGGCATAGCTAATTCAAACTAGAATAAAACTAGCCAGTTAAGTTAATCAACAACAGCATTTTGAGATGTCTTGTGTATGGAGAAAGGGGAGGAATGGAGTGAAAGAGGTTGTGGATTAAATAAGAAGAGGATAAGAAGCTGATAGAAGCCCAAATTATGCAATGCAATTATGGACAAACCCCAAAAACGGGGACTGCCAACATTCATAAGCGACGTTACAAATAAAAAAAAAGAAGTTTAAATAGCAACTGTAAACAAGACCTCCCATTTTGGAGAAACCTTTTCCCAGTTATCAAATTGAGGGGGGCTAAGGGGGTCCGGGACCCCCCCCATAAGGCATTAGGGACCCTGCATGACAAGTAAAAAAATATAATTAGGATTATTTTAGTAAAAAATATATTATTTGAATAGGAAATTTTTCCTTGCCACAGTCGCCAGGGCTGTTTATCAGGGATAAATACACACCGTTCACCTTAATGCAGCTTTACAGAAACACCCCATAAGACTTGACTCAATTCGAGCACTGGTCTAGGCATCACATTTTTAGCAAAAACAAAAAGATTTCTATGTTTGCCCATTTTTCCGGCTTCTGACACAAACATTGAGAATTGATCATTCTCTTTGCTAGTTAATAAATACTGCCTCTTGTCAGGTGCCATTTTTAGATATAACAAGATAATCAAATGTTATTTACTTTACTGGTCAGTGGTTTTAGTGTTATGGTAGATCAGATATGATTAAATCAATAGAATCTCATTGGTTGAACATACTATCAAACATAAAGATAGAAAGTGCTCACATCCAACATGGCTGAGCTACCTGTCCAGCAGGGTCAACTACACCGATTCTGACCTGTTACATAAATTCATTTAATATAAGATAACAATTTGACCATGATTTGGCTCAGAAATGCACAATCTGAGTCAATAGTATGTTGTTCAACTATGTATACAGTCAACAGAATTACCTCATCCAGTATCTCTGTATATTCATGCATCATTATAGCATTGTACTGGAATTCTTTTTTTTTTTTTTACCTCTATACACTTGGATAATGGTTATCGACCTGGTTATGTTGACCCTATCTAGCAGAGCCTGTTATGGATCATTACTGTAAGTACTGTATATTCATGCATTATTATAGCATTGTACTGGAATTCTTTTTTTTTTTTTTACCTCTATACACTTGGATAATGGTTATCGACCTGGTTATGTTGACCCTATCTAGCAGAGCCTGTTATGGATCATTACTGTAAGTACCAGAAGAGTGCACATAACCCGAGTCTGTACTTTCATCTTCCTGCCTCTGTCTCTCTCCCGTCTCACACACACACACACACACACACACACACACACACACCACCGGCCACCGAACCTCTCTGAAATATCTGTAATTTGACATCAGGAACATTATAGGCATTACAGGTTTTGAAATAGGCTGCTCGGGTCTGAAAGCATCCTCTGATCATCTCTACTGTACAGTCAATGTTTTGATGAGGAAATGAAGGACCTGACTGGGAGAGCAGGTCCTTTTCCATCTAACATCATGAATCATGCAGCAATACATCAGACAGACTGGGATCTCAATTTAATACAGAATGGAATTTATCACTACATGTTAAATTCCAGTCTGTATTAAATTGAGATCCCAATCTTTACAGACTATGAAAGCCCACCTGGAGTTTGCCAAAATCTGCCTAAAGGACTCTCAGTCCATGAGAAACAAAGATTCACCTTTTTGGCCTAAATGCAAAGCATCATGTCTAAAGCAATACAGGCACCACTTATCACCTGGCCAATACCATCTCTACAGTGAAGCATGGTGGTGGCAGCATCATACTGTGCTGATGTTTTTAAGCAGCAGGACTGGGAGACTCGTCAGGATTGAGGGAAAGATTAATGCAGCAATGTACAGAGACATCCTTGATAAAAACCTGCTCCAGCTTTCTGGACCTCATACTGGGGTGAAGGGTCCATCTTCCAATAGGACAAAAAGCCTAAACAAATTGAAAATTAAACTACATTGTGTTTTCTGAAAAGGCTAAACGACATCAGTTTCAAATGTTTAAACTCATGACAAAATTATTAATTGGATCAAATATAATGATAGGATTGTAAACATGTTTATTAATTCTTTCAGAAAAAAAAATGCAATTACACACATAAACACATGCATACATGTAGTCCCTGAGTTAAGATTCTTAGATTTTTCCGGTTTCTCAAGCTTCAAGACAAAACAATGAGCCCCATAACATTAGACCAATGAAATTGCAGAACGGGTTCAGGTGAACCAATGAAATTCTTTATATTAAACGAGATGCGCTCCCACTAAATCGGGCCGCACCACATCATAAATACGGATGATGTTCCTCTGACGTTTGACCTGCTGCTCACTCGGACTGTCTACAGGAAATGCGAATCATTCGTCACGCTGAAGACACCCGGGCATGAAAACACACACTTCACATGGTGATTTTTAACCGCATGACGATGCCAAAAGAAAAACTCCTGAGAGAAATATTTGTGAAAGGAAGGAGGAAGACGGTGAACAATGACTTTCTTGGTAGGCTACTGTTTAGATACAAGCCGTGTAACAGACACTGTCTTTCATTAAAGCCTGTGTAAAGTTCATTCGTATCAGTGTAGACACCTGCGGCTTATAGAGAGGTGCGGATTATTTATGTTCAAGATAAAAATCTTTGTAAAATTCAGCTTATATTTGGGTGCGCTTAATAGTTTGGAAATTACGGTAATAAACTTTAGTACACTACCCCATACTGATCACTATTCTTTATACAACTATTGCATAGACGTCTCAACTAACGATATCTTCACCTTGCTTTGACTGAAATTGCATTGGACCAGCAAGTGTATATGTCTCTTGTGGTCTAGTGGCTGGACTTAAGTGTTCTTACCTCCATGGCCTGGGTTCGAATCCTAGTCATGAAAGATCAAACATCTTACTACATTTCATTAACTCTGAACTTCTACTCTGCAAAAAGCAATTAAATTCTATTTTGATTTAGAACCAAAGACTTGATCTGGTTCTTGGTCTGTGTTCCATCCATGCAATACATTTAAATAAAATGACATCATTGTAATAGGACCTGTGGGGAGGATTGTAACTCAATGAGGCTTATCTAAATTAATAAATAAATACATTTATTAGGGGCAAAAAAACAGCGTGAGTTCTATTAACACACGTGTCTAATGAGGCTTCTAATGTCACGACTCCTTTAGGGATTCGGAAAGAACGATGTAGCGTCCTTTTTCTCTCGCTCTGCACTCAGGGTCACTGTTTGAATCTCTTTAATCAGCTACGTTCCGCCGTCTTGTCCGTCAAAATGTCCTGATTTAACATCTTTAGACTTTTCACATCCCACTGCACTCGCAGCCCCGTCCAATCAGGAAAACGTCACCTCACAAAAAATTACATTTGATAGTAATCATAATGAGCTCCCAAATTAGACACACATTTTTCCTCCCGAAGATTATGGGAAATCGTATTCGACGATGCTCTGGCGCATCTCACGCGTCGCTGCAGATTACACGGCCGGCTCGTAATATATTTCTCATTAGTCTTATTCTGCAAAATCAGAGGAGGAGAAAAGAAAATGACAGCTTGTATGTACCGTTTTTTTTTTTTGGCTTTATGCTACACCATGATTCTCCATCCATCCACCATTGTTGTTCATCTCAGCTTAGTTTCCTCTACAGAGCTTTAAATCGTGCTCGGTGTTGCAGGTTTATGGTTCATACAGAGATTTGGAACACAGCCGGTGTGAAATAAATCTCGGTTATGATAGAGAGAGAAGAGAGCAGGGTCTGATAGAGCCTCGCAGATTAGAGCCGCTCAGCAGACGCCCCACTCCTGACACATTCACTGCTTTATTAAGAGTGTAGCCGGCCGTTTCCGGATCCACGATGTACAGATGGGAAACAATTTAATTATGGAGTAAAGTCCTCAGGGTTTGTGCAAGTAAGTCAACAGTGTGGTGCACCTTTTTCTGCATAGCTAGCCGTTACATTATCGGAAAACTAGAGACTATAGAGTACACTATATAGACAAAAGCTTGAGACCGAAAGACTAGTCTTAACATCTTATTCCACATTTAGTCTCCATTTGTCCATAATCTTCTGAAGGTTCCCTGGTGGTCTAGTGGTTACATTTACATTTGCGAGATGCCCTTATCCAGAGCGACTTACAACTGAGCAGGGGAGGGTGTTTTTTTTTTAGGGCTTTGCCCAAGGGCCCAGCAGTGGCAGCTTGGTGGTGGTGGGATTTGAACCTGTGATCTTCTGATCCAAAGCCCATTGCCTTAACCACTGAGCTACCACCTCCCATTATCCTGGTTAGGATGCGGCTCTCTCACCGCTGCGGCCCGGGTTTGATCCCCGGTCAGGGAACCAACCCCAGCCATCAGGGTTGCACAAGCCTTAGTGCCGGATTATCCCAAGCCCGAATAAATGGGGAGGGTTGCATTAGGAAGGGCATCCAGCGTAAAAACAAGTGGCAACCTAATGGGAGAAGCCGAAAGAAAGTTTTTGTCTATAATTTTCTGGAAAGATGTTCCACTAGATTTCGAAGTGTGTTTGTGGAGACTGGTTTAGCCACAAGGGAATTAGGCACCTATTCTTTTATCATTTTTGAAACACAACCATGTTTCTTTTTGTTTTTATGCAACAAACAAGATTTCGACAGTGAGTGGAAGAAAGTTCTGTGGACTCCAAATTAGACTTTTTTGTCTCTAACAGAAGAACTTGCGTAAAAGACAAAGAACAGGAAAGAAAATGTGATCAGACTGCCTTTACCCCCACAGTCACACATGGAGGTGGAAGCTTAATGGTTTGGGGTTGTTTTGGAGCAGAAAAAAGGTTGGAGACATATTCAGGAACGTGAAAAGAATCCTGCAACATGGCTCCCATTCCGTACTTCAACACAATACAACTCCATCTGGACTGCAGCACATTGGAACCGACTTTACCATACAAAAAGATGATGAGCCGAAGCGTACGTCTGAGCTCTGGAAGCACCTCACAATCCATGTCTCATTAATCTGAGAGCCGTCCTGATTAGTACAGAAAGCTGCACCATTCACTGCTGCCCCACTAACGCCGCGCACTTGTTTGTGGTATAATTAACGAGTTTACACTCAGGAAGATTTGCGCCGAGGACAGACCGGGCAACAGGGTACATAAACATCTCGGTAAATCAAAGCAGCAGGAGAGATCGCCTAACAGCAGGAACAATTTACACACAATGGTAAGTTTTGGCTTCAAAAGAACCTTAATGAAGACAGACACCGAACAGCAGACCAGAAGACGTCAGAACTTCCTGCTCCTAAATCAGATGAGCACCAGGGCTTCTGTTAATTACTGAGTCAAGAATCTCATGCAGTATATCAACTCACTGCTGAACATTTTAAACACAATTAACTGCTCTGTACTTCTGTTTCTCCTCAAAGACCTGCTTGCACATGCACACAAACGCTCATACACACTGTTTATTGGAAACACTGAATCTGCATTACAAAGAAAAACAGGGCAGACAGAAAAAAAGGAAAAAAAAGAGAAAGACAGAGAAAACAGACAGAGACTTTGACTTTTTACAATCTTTTATTTCACACGTCATGTTAATACTAGATGGTATCAGGTTGACTCATTATTTAAATAAATATATAAATAAATACAACAATAAATAGACATTAATAAAATCAGACATGACAGTTAAAAGGTAATGGTGGGCTGATCATGTCGTCCAGTTTTGGTACAATGTGCAATTCTTCTTCTACTACAGAACACAAAAACAGTAAACAACAGCAGTAAAAGTTCTTCTTTCAAAAAACAACAGAATACATAAGTAAAGTAGAATTGACATTAAAATACCCTTGCAGACTGGCATGCCTTTTCCTAGTGACGTCTGAGTGCACTTGCTGGCCTGCACGTCTTTCTCCGGCACCCGCCCGCCCACGCTCAGTCCCCCTCCAGCGACCCTTCCGCCTGTCTCTGCTTGGTGGCTCTCTCCCGGAGGTTGGTGTCTCTCTCCACTTTATTGGCAAATATATACTGAAACAGAATGCACTGATTAGTCTCATCAGCTGCAGGTTGTTTTGTCTGTCTCTGCCCCACTCTCACTGTTGGCACAACGCATCTTCTGCTGTTAGGGTGGACCTCCTGTAGGAGCTAGTTGACAATGCGCAGGGACCAGAGTACCATACATGCTGCCAGGTCCTCGCCTTGTGACAATTCTGCCCCTGCAATGTTCACCAGCTCCCAGAGTGTGAAATTCTTTGAGGAGATCAGAGCTCTGAATAGTGTGGGGGTGGTCACACCAGAGATGGATAGTGTGGGGGTGGTCGCACCAGACGACTCCCATAGACCAGGGGCTCGTCCAGCAGCCAGTGTAGTGATCCGCAGCCTTTTATCTGTTTTTTTTATTTCTTTTATTTTAAGTCCTTATTTTAAAAATTCCACAATAAAAGACTTGTAATCCAAAGACATTTGAAGTGTTTGTGTCCATTATAAACAACATTCTGTCCAATCCCAGTCCTTTCACCATGTGCAAAAGTCCACTGGCTGCTGTTCTCCATACCAGGTTCCAGTCCCCAGTTTGAAGTCACTGATTAATCTAATTGTGAAAGGCTGCAGTTCTGCTATCCAGCTGAACCAGCCCTTGCCCTTCTTCCTCCATGGGAACATAAAGAGTGAAATCAAGTGTAGTCCTTCCCAGACGTTGTTGATGAGCAGGGCCTAGATGTTTGCTAGCAGGTTTGGCATCAGATCCACGCATGCCAGCTTGTAAAACAGAGAAGGTGCTTTCAGGTTGATGACAACCATCGGTGTCCCCCTGTTGGACATCTTTGGGACCAGCCACTTCCACCTGCTTAGTCTGCCCTTCAGGTGCTCTACAGTGCCTTCCCAGTTTTTATTTAAAAAGACACCCAAGTATCCTGGGAGTCTAGGCTTGCTACCCCCCACTCCATAACAAAAAAGCAATTTTTTTCCCAGTTTACTTCTGCTGATGATAAAATCTCAAAGACTTTTAAAACATCAGTCAAAATATTCGCATCAGCTTGAGAGCTCACTATTACAGCCAGGTCATTTGCATATGCTGACAAGTAAAGTGAATCATTAACGTGTGAAATATTAAAAACAGAAATACGACTTCTGAGATTGATTAAAAGAGGTTTAATAGCTAGAGTGTACAGCATTCCTGAAAGTGAAGTCTTGTCTTAACCCATTTTGTCTGTTTTGCGAATTTCTGCAGGCTCTGACACGAGATCCCTGATTCTGTTCTCACAGCATTCATCTTTTCTGTTCGTTCATTTGTTCCAAACTGAAGAAAAATTTAGAAGAAACAGGTGTCGAGCAGGTCATTTATTATATATTTTTGAGAGCTTTATTATGCCATTGATTTCCTGTGGCCTCCAAATGCTGGAGTTTCTACTTTTTTTATCTCCAGAGCTTTCAGAGATCAGGCAACGTCTCTTGTGACATGAGAGTGTACTGTTGACAAAAAACTTTTACTTGTGCTCTCGTACATCCCACCACTGCTGTGGGGAGTTAAAAGATGCCGTCTTGACTTTAAAACAATTCCATAAATAAATAAAAGACTCTCTAAAATGTGCATTTTCTAAAAGCGCAGTGTTAAAATGCCAGTAGGCCCTCTCAGGTTGATGCTTAATTCAGTTGATGCTTAAAGCAATAAAACCGATCTAATCTCGCCAGAGTGGGCCAACGTGTACTGTCTGTTTCTTATTTAAGTTACTCCATATGTCGCCGTTACTCCCACAGGTGCTTACAGAAAGCTAAATGAGGTTCCACATGGTTCCTGTCTAGTTTATCTGCTGTGTAATGAAAAATCATCGCCCAAAATTAAAAACTCTGCAGTGCTGCAGTTTAAAATAACATCGTTGAGTTTGTCTAAAAAACTCATTCTGGTGAAAACACTGCACTGGTGGGAGCGTACACACGGAAAAAAACAAAAACCTCATTCTCATAGAAAGCACTCACTTTTAAAAGCCTTCATTTTAAAAATTCTTCCACATGTAAAATTTCTAATAAAAAGCAAGGCCTCACCACCACTAAGTGAAGTGGCTTAACATCATCCTACTCCTTCACCCAGTCAGCAGCATTGCTAATATTGCTAATAATCCTTTTCTGCATTTTCTTGCTCAATTATTATTCAAACTGGCAACCCGGATTCCATTAATTAAAAAGGAATTGTAAATAGACCACACTTTTTTCGCATTTGTTTGTTTTGTTTTACTTTATCAGTCTTCATTAGAGTAAAAAAAAAGTCTTCTAAAATGCTTGACATCATGCATCGAACTGCTTGCGTTCTGCGAAAACCTCTGCAATTAAAAGCTTTTTCTGCCACTTGGTGGTTCTTTAAATCTCATGTCATTAGCACTATAAACAACATTTAGCAGTTCCTCCTGAGACTCGTGGTTGAACACTGAATCCGACATGCAATCAAAGACTGTCTGATTCAACTTCATCTACCTTTTAATTGTCTCTTTCCTTGTTTCTTACTTTTTGTGAGCACTTTGAACAGTAGCCCATCTTCCTGCTCCACATACCCTAACCCCCCCCGTCCCCTTGCCCTGGTGTAGTGAACGGTGTCTCCTGGTTATGGTTCTGCCCCGTTGTGCCTGTTTCTGCCAGCACAAGAGGCTCCAGCAATGCTCCAGAGTCCTCTGTGTTTTTCATGTTTCTAAGTCTTTCTCCTGACCCGTTTCAGCCAGAGCAGGGATCCTCCCAATGTAGTTCAGCTGAACAGGGCTTCTCTGGGGTGGGATTACCTTCATAGGGGAAACGGGTCGCATGCACCAAGGCAGCTTTTCAACTATTACCTCAGGAGAACTGAGGGGAGGAACCAGTATACACTCACTAATAACAACGATTTCTTTCTGGTTTAGTCACTTTATCAAGACAAAAACCACACAATAGCTCTGTTCATTCAGGAGACAGAGACAAATGTTCTTATGCCCCACCACATCTCCAACCGATAACACACACTCCTACACACACACACACACACACACACACACACACACACACACACACACACCATGTCCAAACCGCTAACACACACTCCTCTACACTCACACACAGACACACACACCATGTCTCAACGACTAACACACACTCCTCTACAGACACACACACATACACACACACACACCACCTATACACTGTGTCCCAACCGCTAACACACACTCCTCTACACACACCACCCACACACCATGTCCCAACCTCTAACACACACTCCTCTACACTCACACGCAAACACACTACCCACACACTGTGTCCCAACCGCTAACACACACACACACACACCATGTCCCAACCGCTAACACACATTTCTATACACTCTCTCACACACACACGCACACACACCATGTCTCAACCACTAACACACACTCCTCTACAGACACACACATACACACACAGACACCACCGACACACCGTGTCCCAACCGCTAACACACACTCCTCTACACTCACACACACACCACCCACACACCATGTCCCAACCGCTAACACACACTCCTCTACACTAACACACAAACACGCTACCCACACACCGTGTCCCAACCGCTAACACACACTCCTCTACACACACACACACACCACCTGCACACCATGTCCCAACCGCTTACACACACTTCTATACACTCTATCACACACACACACGCACACACACCATGTCTCAACCACTAACACACACTCCTCTACACACACAAACACACACACACGCACACACACCATGTCTCACCCACTAACACACACTCCTCTACACACACAAACACACACACACACACACACACACACACACACACACTACCTACACACTGTGTCTCAACCACTAACACACTCCTCTACACTCACACACACACACACACACCATGTCCTGTGTCCCAACTGCTAACACACTTCTCTACACTCACACACACACACACTCACACAGACACACACACACACCACTAAAAAAGACAAAACATAACATTATCACATCTTGCAGTTGTGTAAGCTGCACAACATTAGAAAACCGTACAGATGGACTTGTGCAGTGCAGAAGAATTTCAGAAAGCAGTTAACAGTCAGAAAATACAAGCATTGTTAGATAACTTTCCAAATAACACCCACTCTCACACCAAAGCAGTTAATCTAGCTGTAAAAGATATAAATTACATATCTGTTAATCGAATAAAATCAGTGAAACAATCTAAATAAAAAATAAAAAAGGAAAATAAAATCAGATACCCAAAGATGACAAAAAGATTAGTTTGATCAGGACGGCCAAACCATTCGCAAAAACTGAGAACATTTTCAAATCAGAAACACAGAGTTTCAAATAATGCAGGGATGCAACTTCTTTACTGTGAAACACTAAAACAATACAAACAATACAAAAATAAAAAAAAGGACATTACACATAAAAACAGCTAACAATCATTGAGAAATCTATCAACACAAACCAATTTTTAGGAGAATTGGAACAATATAATAAAAAAAATGGTCATGAAGAATCAACCATTTAAAATGGAGAAATATTGGAAAAAATATATTCCAAACATTGTTTAATAATGTACTTACAAACACAAACTGTAAGCAAAATCAATTGTAAGAAAAATTTCAATTGGCAATCAAAGATTATCCAAAACCCGTAAGACTTCCTAATAACTGAAAAATCCTAAACTCCAAAAAGCATCTGGACCTGATGGGATATTAAATGAAATAATTAAACATACAAGCACTAAATTCCAACTAGACATTTAAATATGTTTCAATATGGTTCTGAGTGTAGGTTACATCCCTGACATCTGGAATCAAGCCTTGATAATAACAATCTTTTAAAATGGGGATAAATTTGACCCTAACAACTACAGGGGGATTTGTGGGGGCAGCAAACTGGGAAAGTTATTCTGTAGTTTAATAAATTCCAGACTCTTACACTTCATCATGACTCACAATGTCCTGAGAAGTCAGATTGGATTCTTACCAAATTACCAGACATATTGATCTCATCTACACATTACGTGCTCTAATTGAAAAACATGTTAACCGAGATCAAGGTAAAAATATATGCATGTTTTATTGAGTTTAAAAAAGGCATTCGACACAATTTGGCACCAAGGACTATTTTACAAACTTATTTAAAGTGGCACAGGAGGTAAAACCTATAAACTTATCAAATCAAAAGTAAAAACCACCACACAATGTACAGGATGTCTTTCCCAGGAGCGTGGAGTGAGACAAGGCTGTTGTCCAACATTGTTTAACATTTATTTTAATGAACTGGCAACCGGTCAGGAGGGATCTGCAGCCCCTGGTGATAAATCAGAAAAAGGATGACCTGGTCCTGATGTATTCCATTGAACACAGCTTACAACAGAACCTGGACCTGCTAGAACAATACTGCCAGAACTGGGCCCTGACAATCAACCTCAATAAAACCAAAATTATGATCTTTTAAAAAAGATCCAGATCCCAGGGAACACAACACACATTCCACTACAACTACCTGATTATGAAAATGACTTCCACAGGAAACTTTAACATGCTGTGAATGAAGTGAGAGATAAAGCACTCAGGACCTTCTGTACCATAAAAACGTCAATGTCCTGTAGAGATCCCAATTAGAATTTGGCTAAAAATATTCAAATGAGTAATTGAGCCGATTGCCCTCTATAGCAGCGAGGTTTGGGGTCCACTGACATTCCGAATCATCAATTCACCAAATGGGAAAAACATGCAATTAAGGCCCTGCATGCAGAACGCTATAAAAATACAGGTGCATCTCAATAAATTAGAATATCATTAAAAATTTGATTTATTATAAAGATTCATCATTATTAATTTGAATGATTTTGGCTTAAACCCAAAATTCAGCATCTCATATTGTGAAGAAAAGTTCAATATTAGAGACACGTGGTGTCACACTCTAATTAGCTCATTAAATCCAAACACCTGCAAAGCGTTCCGACGCAGCGTCTTGTTCCCTCAGGGAACTAGGGTTACACACATTACCTAGAGATGTTCTTCAGAGCTGTTGAGAGCATACGGTTGACAGAACTGTTGTATTTGTACTTTGCCAAAAAATCCCACCAAATTTGCATTGATTAAAAAGAAAGTTTAGTTCTAAAACCATTGGCAATTTTTTTGTAAGTGTCTCTTACATTTTTGTTATTTAGTAGAGTAGTGATGAAGTGTCAATAAGTGCTTTAATGCTAGAGTTCAGAAAAAAAAAAAAAAACACTGTACCATATTGTAATCTGAGAAACTGACTGGTAAAATAATACAAACATTACAAATGCTAAAATGGTGTTTAAAAGGAGATTAGATTAGCAGGTTTTTCCTGTCTAATCTTACCGGGATAAAACATTATCACGTGTGTGTCAAAGTGTCATGCATCTGATTAACATGTAAGTGCTTTCAAACGTTATCTAGTTTGTGTGTTAATAATTTTAATACGACGATTTTGTGAGGGTAAATGAGGTTTAACATGGTTCCTGTCCAAGTTATGTTCTGTACAATTGAAGTCCCCCCCAGAAATAAAAAATCATCAATGCAGAGACAGACAGACAAATAAAGAGTGAGTGAGTGAGAGACAGAGATAAAGAGTGTGACCGAGAGAGAGAGAGAGAGAGAGAGAGAGAGAGAGAGAGAGAGTGCAACAGAGATAGTAATAACTGTCAGAGCTTTCATCTAATCCTCGATCTGATTTTAATCCACGACATGAATCATTACACACACACACACACAAATTTCTGAACTCTTGCCCTCAGTTCTATTTCCTGGTTTATTCCATCGATTCCATTTAAAAAAAGATCAGGAAATATTTTCCTCATTAACATATTCGTTAAAAACTCTTCTCATTGGCAGTGTACTGACACTGTAAAGCTTCCAGAACTGATCCCTAAACACACGTATCATTTAAACACTCCACCAATTTCATTTATACAAAAGTATTGGGACACCTGCCTCTTGTGGTGCTAGCCATATGTGTTTCCTCCCCAAACTGTTCCCACAAAGCTGGAGGCACATATTAACATTTAAATTCACTGAACCTATGAGACCCAAACCTGTTTCAGCATTACAATGCTCTTGTACATTAAGCCATCTCCATGAAGATATGCTCTATCACCTTGGGATGAATGTGAACACTGACTTCACCCTCAACTCACCATCAGTACCTGACTTTACTAACAAAGTTGTGGCTGATTGAGCCTCAAAAGTTTCATAAAATCTTTACAGAATCTCCACAAAACATCTTCTTAGAACTGGGGAGGTTATTGTAAGAACAAACAGGGACTAAATGTGGAATGCGTGCTCCATGAGAGGAGCTCAGTATCAAGCTTCCAGACTGATTTTTATTTCTGCATCTGCTTTTCAAAGTTTTTTTTTTTCCTTTCAGAAAACATGAGTAAACAGAACAATATTTTACTTTCTAATCACGCTGTATTAGAGCAGGCAGCATCATGGTTACCATAGCAACTTTGCCATCAGATTGGTCTCTGGCAGATTGTAACGAGGTCGTCACTCGCTTTCATTAACTTTTGCATGGGGTGTGTGTGTGTGTGTGGTGTGTGTGGTGTGTGTGTGGTGTGTGTGTGTGTGTGTGTGTGTGTGTGTGGGGGAATTAGGTCCATTTGCCAGCATATGGTTCTGCAGCCGTGGTGGAATATGTGGTACGAGAAGATGAAGGTGCATTATGGCAAGAAGAGAAACTCTAAGCCACTTCAAACCGAAACCGGACTGATGAGATGAATCAATTTAGTAATAGCAAACGGATCAGGTAAGGAGAAAAAAAAAAACCTGAACGTTTGATGGCTTGAGGTTTATTCAGCAGGGATTCAGACACTGAGGCTGGAAAAGTAAAATATTACAATAATTACAATTCTAATGCCTCTAGTCTCTTCCTTCTTCTCCTCCTAGTAATTCTTTTCCTTCTTTTCATCATTTACCATCTCCTCATCCTTCTTCCCCATTTTCATCTAGACATTCTCCTACTCCTTATCCTTCTAGGCACTCTCCTTCTTTTTTTCTTCTAGTCATTCTGCTTATAACCCACCCATAGGGTTGCACAAGCCAGTGCACTCTTAGTTTGGGTCCTAGTCCTGGATAAATGATGAGGGTTGTGTTATGAAGAACATCCAGCTTCAAACATGTTCCAAATCAAATATGCGGATCACGAATCAGAATTTGATACCCGATTGGTCGAGGACCGGGTTACCAACGACCACCACAGGTATCGTTAGCCAACAGGGTACCGGTGAAAATTGAGCTACTGTTGGCTGAAGGAGGAAAAGGTGAGGAGGAGGATGTTTACAGAGGCAGCAGGGAAAGAAGAAGTGTAGAAAAGTGGAGGTTCGGGTTGGTACTTTAAATGTTAGTACTATGACTGGTAAAGGGAGAGAGGTAGCTGATATGATGGAGAGGAGAAAGGTAGTTATGTTGTGTGTTCAGGAGACCAAGTGGAAAATAAGTAAGACAAGGAACATTAAAGGTGGGTTTAAACTGTTCTTTCATGGTGTGGATGGAAAGAGTAATGGTGTAGGGGTGATTCTGAAGGAAAAGTGTAGTGGAGGTATTGAGGCGTGGAAGCCAGGCTAAGAGGAAAGTTGACCACTATGAGCAACAGTTTGGTTTTATGCCGAGGAAGAGCACCACAAACACATGAATTGCTTTGAGAATGTTGATGAAGAGGTTTGCTTTGTTTGTTGTGGATTTAGAGAAAGCATACCAGAGGGTGGAGAGAGGAATTGTGGTATTGTAGAAGAAAGTATGTGAGGGTGGTGTAGGACATTCTTACTGCACACTTCACTGCTGTCACACTGTCCCCTGTGACAGCAGTGAAGTGTGCAGTAAGAACGACAGACTGGTTCAAGGTGTAGGTTGGATTGCATCAAGGATTGGCTCTGAGCCCTTTCCTGTTTGCAGTGGTGATGGACAGGTTGACGGATGAGGTCAGACAGGAGTCTCCGTGGACTATGATGTTTGTGAAAGATATTGTTATTTGTGGTGAGAGTAGGGGAATAAAAGTCAGTAGGAGTAAGACAGAGTACATGTGTGTAAATAAGAGGGAGGAGAGTGGAGAGGTGCGGTTGCAGGGAGAAGAGGTGGAGAAGATGGAGGAGTTCAGGTACCTGGGGTCAACAGTGCTAAGTAATGGTAAGTGTGTTAGGGAAGTGAATAAAAGAGTGCAGGCAGGGTGGAGTGGGTGGAGAACAGTGATAGCAGGAGTGACTTGTGATAGAAGAGTATCTGTGAGAGTGAAAGGGAAAGTTTATAGGACTGTGGTGAGACCTGAGATGTTGTATGGTTTAGAGACAATGGTATTGAGTAAAAGACAAGAGGTGGAGCTGGAGGTAGCAGAGCTGAAGATGTTGAGGTTTTTGTTGGGAGTGACGACCATCAAAAAGTTTAGAAATATTTTATTAGAGGGACAGCGCATGTAGGATGTTTTGGATACAAGGTGATGGAGGTGTGATTGAGATTGTTTGGACATGAAAAAGGTTTATATATGTGATGAAGGAAGACATGCAGGTAGTTGGTTTAAAAAATGCAGATGTACAGGCAGGGTGGTATGGAGATAGATGACCTGCTATGGCAACCTCTAATGGGAGCAGCTACCAGAAGAAGAAGTCATTCTCCTCCTCATACTTCTCCTACTCATTGTCCTTCTTCTAGTCATTTTCTTTGCCCCCGCCCCCCAATTGACCTTTTACTTTTCCCCCCCCCTTTTGCCTTTTCATTTTCTTCTTGTTTCTCGTTTTTCTAAACATTATTCTCCTGCTTTCTCTCCTTCTTCTTTTATTCATTCTTTTCCTGCTTTTCCTTCTGCTTGTAATCATTCTCCTCCTTGTTTTTCCTTCCCTTATAGTTTTTTTTCCCTCCTTCTTCATCTTCTTCTAGTCATTCTTCTCATCCTTCTCCTCTTTCTGCTCCTTCTAGTCATTTTCCTCCTGCTATTTCCTCATCTAGTCATTCTTTTCTATATTCTCATCATTTCTTTTCTTTCTCCTTGTCATTCTTCTCCTCCTACTTTGTCTGATGATTGTTTCATTCCTACTCTTCATCATTTCTCTCCTCCTCACTTCTCTGCAACATTTTATCATTCTTCTGCTCCACCTTGCCATTCATTTCCTACCTATCATTCTTCTCCCAATTGTCATTCCTCTCATCATTTTCTCCTCCTCCTCACCATTCTCTCTCTTCTCATCCATCATTTTTTCCTGCTCCTTCTTCATTTTGTCTTTCTTGTCATCTTTTTTTTTTTCTCTCATTCTTCTTCTTCTTAATATTAATAATATAAATTAAAATTGGCAAACATATGAGCACCATCTTCACTTGGTTCCAGACTCTGAGCTTAAATTCACAGTGATTTTTGGCCAAAAACATTTTCTCATTGTTCAATAAATTGCATTAACAGAACATCTTTTTTTAAACTGTAGTAATAATTAAAAAAAATCTAACATCAAAAGAAAAAAAAAGATTTCCACACTTTGCTTTAAAGCTCAATGAAAACATACACATTTTTATTCCTTTATACTCAAAAATATTTCTATTAAAATGTAATTCGTTTCTGAATGGTACTTGGTTTTTAAGTGTTTGGGTTTCAAATCTGTATAAATCCCTCATTACAACTGTCTAAGATCCAGTGACGGACCATAAGAAGGAATTTCCACTTCATTCCTATACTTAAGTACCGGTACATTTTCTAAGCTTTAACAGGGAATTGGTTCCTTTACTCCATATAAACATTACTTTTAAATCCATTAAATGTGAAGAAGCTGTGGTGAGAGCACAAGTCGAACCCCAATGTTGAGTGTGCTGTTGAGTGTGTATTAACTGAAGATTCTCCAAGTGTGTGTTTAGAAAACTCTTTTCTTATAAAGAGAGAATGAAACACTGAACTGGATTTATTATTCACATATATACATATTTACTGCATGGAGCATAAGACTATTATACATCATATTCTATATTTACATTTTATTTGCTGTCTAATGAGCTTCACTCTTTAGGGAAGGTGTTCCAGTAGATTTTGTGGAGATTGCTGCTCTTATTTTGTGTAGCTGTAAACTGTTGATATTAACTACAGTCCAAATTCATTCTCAAAATGATTGGATCTTTAAGCGGTTAATGTGGAACCATCCCCAGCTTCACAGAGGGTCTTGAATCTAAAAGAGCTCCATCCATCGGTAGATCCAAAGCAGGAAAAGGGACGGAAACACCGATTGCTGAAACCTCAGGAGCCTTTTTAACTCAACAGTTAAAATCTTTCACTCCAATCCATGTGAACTAGACCTTCATGGAGCTAGCTTTCTGCACAGAGCCATTGTCACATGTTGAAAAGTCAGGTGTACCAATACTTTTGCCCTTGTAATTTAATGAAAAGAAAATGGAGATCAGTTAACTGTTCATAAACTTTTTTCCTCTGTGTTATTTACGGGGTTAAAAAAATAACAATAATGCAGGAAACTCACAGGAGCTTTATTCATGCCGCTCTAATGGCTCGGCCATTCCAAATATATTTAAGTCCACACTTTGAAATCCATCGCTGAGGGGAATAAAACGGAATATGAGCTCCTTCCATTAGACGGGTAAATAGAAATGGCTTCTATGTGTAGCGTTCGAGTTCACTTTGCTTTTAGCAGCGGCTTCTAAAAAGACTCAAGTGCACAAAAAAACATTTGCAACTTTTCCAGAGCCATAAATTTCATGCTAAAACACCTGCTGGATGATACCGTACTTCTGCTCCTTTCGGTTTCCAGGATTGCTCTTTTTTTTAGTAAACTTAACAAACAAAACTACAGAAAAACCAGCAAAACAAATTAAAGTGTTTATTCGGGGTCATAATAGCTCACAGGGTTGAAAACCAAAAGAATTCTGCCCCAAATGGCAGCCGTGTCACTGTTACTGTTCCACTATTAATGGGGTTATTAAGTCCACACTGACCTGACATGGCACTGGAGCTGATTAATGGCCTTTTGTTTCAGTTTCCTTCCCTCAGTCTTCCAACACACTGGATTAACAAAAAGGGGTTTGAAATATTTCTGCACAATGGAAGAGAACGAAGAAAAAAAAAGGGGGGAAAAAGAAAATAATTGTACAACAGATTCTCCAGATAATTCTATTCAGGAATTTAAACAGCTACTTTTTATATCAGCTAAAAAATATATATAATTATAAATATGACATATATATATAATTTAATATTTTGTAGTAGTAGAAGTAAGTTGAAATAATAATAATAATAAAACAATTATTATAATTACTATTATTATTATTATTAGTTCTGCTTGTCTTTATTATTAGTTCAAAAATGTGAAATATAATTGTGCAATATAATTACTTGCAGTTAGAATACTACTACTACTACTAATAATAATAATAATTAGTACATTTTTGTATTTTTTTGTTCAATTGTGTCTTGCTGCAGCTCCCAAAAATAACTTCAGAAATGAGTAATGTTAAAAGGCATTGCAAAAAGGTAATTATTATTATTATTTTTTTATGATACACGGGTGTGTCCTGTTTTTATCGACAAAAAAAATTATTGGGACTACCTTTTTAACCTTCTACTAACTTCAACTAAGTTGAAGGCGCACTGTTTTATAGATTGTATTTGGATGTGGTAGAATGATATTTCACAATCACAGATTAAAGCAGACCTGGGCATTATACGGTCCATTGGTTGACTCGGACCAGCCCGTTTAAGGTTAACTGCAAATTTTAACTAAAGCTGCTCTACTTTTATTTTAAAGATTTTTTATTCACATGCACGCTCTGAAAAATGTCTGCTACAAAAAGAAAGGTAGATGTTGAATGCAGCGTTTTCAACAAAACAAGGACTGTTAAGTATTTATTCGTTGAAGTCAGAGGTAAGGCCACTTGTTTAGTTTGCGGGGAGCAGATTGCCTTGTTGAAGGGTTACAATTTGAGCCGCATTACGAGACGAAACACGCTCAGAAATGCAAAAACCTGACTAAAGCTAAAAGGGCATAAACTTCGGAAGCTTTGCAAGTTATCCTTCAAAAACAGGCTTTTTTACGAAGCTTTATGCATCCAGGGACAGAGCAACCAAGACCAGATTTGTGATATCCCACAAAATCGCTAAAAACAGTAAGCCATTCTTGGAGGGGGAGTTTGTCGAAGAGTGTGTGGTGTACTCTGCTGCACTAATATGCCCTGAAAAAAGAAGCATGTCAGCAAGTCCCGCTGTCCAGGCGAACTGTGACGTGAAGGATCGAGGACATTGCTGGAAATTTGGAGCTTCGGCTTCAATGTGAATTGGCGACTTTTTAATTTTTTTCCTTGGCTTTGGACATTGTGATGTCCGTGACACCGCCCAGTTACTGGTATTTGTTCCTGGGATAACGGACTTCAAAATTAGCTAGCAGCAGTGCGTTCAATGAAAGGGATGACGACAGGTGGCAATCTGTTCACAGTGGTAAGTGCATGCATAGACATGATGGGGATAAATATTGGACAAACTGGCAGCTGTGAACGGTTGTCCAAATCTGTCCAAATCTGACTGGGAAAAATGTCGTCCTTTTAAAACGTATGCAAGTGACTAAAATCGATGCAGATCAGAAATTGGAATTTTTGCATTGTATTATACATCAGCATGTGTTGTGCAAGTGTAACCGGTCACATTTGGTTCTGACCGGTGCTCGTGTTCTCTGCGTCGTGTCGTGGAATGACGAGTCTTTACAAGAGTCTTTTTGTTGCAGCAGTACTGGAGAGTTTACTGGCCCCAACACAAACAATTCTGGATGGAATACAGAAAGAAACAAAATAAACGTGGCTGCTTCGCCAGCTTTACCACCTGCACAAATCAAATTGCAGCCATTAGCTCACTAGCATCACTAAGCCTAACCAAAGCACATGCATATTCAGTTTGCTGTACACATCAAATACGACGCTTAATCCTCCCCATCCATCCACAAATCACTTTACATATCACATATTTCATTAATAACACTTTTAACTATAATATTTAAACACGTCATGAATGAAATTAAAATGTGTAAAACGTTTTTGCAAGTAATCCCGCGAGAGCACCGCTAACAGCTTACAAAGTCAACTGAGGAGCAGCGCGGGCTTCCCGAATGACTTCATGACGTAGCACAGCTCAATCGCAAGAGAAAACACTTCAGCCAAAAATAGAACTCATTCATTTGAACAGGACATAAAACATATGAAACAATTAAAGCAAATAAAACAAATAGGAAGGATTATTAGTGAAATGCATATATTTACATCGTAAAAACATACTTGAAGATTAACATAAAAAAATTAACCATGTTGTTATTAAAATAGTCAACTTTATCAGGGCATGAGCAGTGAATCACACACAGTTTGTTGCACTTTCAGAGGAGCAGGAGACTAAACAAAGAGACTGCGGCTACCACACAGCTGTCAGATGGCTCAGCCTGGGCAAAATCCTAGAAAAGAGTTGGGTATTAAAAAGCATTGATTCGAGAGTTTTGCGAGAAGAAAGGCAAAGGTATCCCAGAGCTCTCAGATGAGGACTGGATGCCAGATTATGAACACCAAACTGCAAGGCAAGGGCCTTTTTGTTCATGAAATGCACAGCCTGGTAAAGGCTTCCATTAGAATGTTGCAGTTTCTTTCAAGCCAATTGGAGAGCAACACTCTCACTCACATGCAAACCCTAAAGAAGTCACACCATCAACTGATCACCTCCGCAGGTACTCATCCATGTTAGCAGCTCTCCATGGTGAGTTTTTAAGGCGATTTGAAGATCTCTAAACACTTGAGGATGAAATGCACATGATTTCCTCTCTCTTAACCTGCAGCGTGGTGAATGCACCCAGTGATGTTCAGCTGGAACTAATTAACCTGCAGTCTGATGTGATACTGGAAGGGCACTTTAAGTCAGGTTCACTGCTGGATGTTTTTCTTCTCTCAAGGAATAGAACTTTCCACACATGAGAATACATGCTCAGAAGATCTTGGTTCTCATTGGCTCTACCTACATTTGTGAACGAACATTTTCATTGATGATGTTTAACAAATCTCCACCTCAGACATTTAACCTAACTTTGATGCACTCGTTAACAGCTAGCAGAGAGAAGATCTCTCCCACTGAAAAATAGAGGCTCAATGGTTAAAAATGTTCTCGTTTTGTAAAAATTCATTGAATAAACGACCTTTTGTGTAAGGCAACTTCACTTTTTCATTGCTTGATCATAACATATACTCTTACCAGTTTGTCAAAACAATGCTATGTGCTGCTTTTCATAAAGAAATACAATTAATATTATGCAGAATTGAGTTCAGCCTTTTGGGTCGGCCCTCCAGAATATTTTTTGTTTCTAATGTGAAAAATAATTAGCCATGGATTAAAGTAATCCAGTGTGATTTGTTCTTAAGTGTTCATGTTCTGTATAAAGTGACAAAGTGACACTGTGCTGGACAAGTCCAGAATTTAGGTGACAAACAAAAGTGCAAAAATAATTGTGCAGTAAAGAAAAAATTAGATGGAGAGAAGTCCAGGTATAAGTTGCTGAGTGTCTCCTGGTTTAGACACTGAACAGCCTGGGGGAAGAAGATCCGCCTTATTTTTCCTGCTTTTATACAGCGGAAGTGTTATGGAACGTAAAAGAAAAAAGTGTCCATTGTTGGGATGGCTAAGGTCCTTAAAGGGTGTACAAAACCAGCTCCATGAGGATCTGCTTTACATGGGCTGGAGCTGCATCACAGACAGAAATCTCATACAGTGAGAAGGAATCATAACTAAAGCAAGAAACCTAATGAACACAATTCACTGTAGCCACTGCACACATCATCTCTAGCAAAAGTGTCTATTAACCAAAGCAAATTGTGTGTTTGTTTTTTATACATTTATGAAAAATCTAAATGTAAAAGTAAAAAATGGTTTGTGAAAAGAACCATTAACAACTTTAGCTTGTCTTTAAAAGTTTGTCTTGTAAATGTCCTTGTATGTGGATCTGCGCCCAAATAGATTTCTTCTCCTTCGCCATCCGTTGTGAATTAAAAAAAAACAGCTATTAAATCCATATGAACATATTGGAGCTTGTACAGTTTGCTACAGATTTAGTTTGTGAGCTCTGATTAGTGCAAATCTGACCATGCTTGCTAGATTGCCACGGTGTTGCCAACTCGAAATTAGATTTGTTAAAGTGACTTTATGTGAGGAGAATAGACTATTAGAAAAAATGTAATACTTATTTATTTACAAAAATATATTAAAATGTCAGACATTTCGATATAAAATGTGCCAGGTATTGTGTTTTCAGCATTTATCAAGGTTTCTGTAGGTTTATTGTAAGTCATTGGTTATGCAGGGCTAATGCAGATGCTGCATAGTGTCTTTAAATGTAAAAGTGAATGAATAATATGTCAATGAAATACACCTGACATGTCAAATTTTGTTAATGGCCACCAACAAGAAAGAAAGGTCACAGTCTGTTTTTTCTGTCTTCTTAAACACCAAGGTTTGAGCCTTTAAACCCGAGTTTAACCTTAATTGGTCACGCGCGAGTCCATTGTGTTCACGCTCTCGGTGAAAGTGCTGATGTGAAACGAACGTGCTGAAAAATGATTTGATACTGAAATGATTGAATAATGGAGGAATTAATACAACAATCTTTTTTTTGTCCTCGTTTTTTGCACCTCATCACCTGGATTTGATTCGTTCTTTGTCCAGGACAGATTGGAGTAAAAACGCTATTTATAAGGAAGTCAGAGCGTAAAGAACAATCTTGTAGAGACTGCAGCACTCTGTCTGCTGTCTGAGATGCCTCGGGACTCGTAATTCTGCTCCATTTAGTTTTTTAGAGTGAACGCAAGCTTTCTTGACCAAATATAATGCAGGAGGTCTGTTCATGTAGCTCTAATTGCTTTCAGGAAATTTCTTTTTTTAAGATTCATTACATCTGGACTGGGACAGCACACAGTCACTTTAGTACCAGCGGGCGGTCACTTTAGTACCAGTGGACGTTCACTTTAGTACCAGCGGACGTTCACTTTAGTACCAGCACAGAGTCACTTAATTACCAGCGCACAGTCGCTTTGGTACCAGCGCACAGTCACTAATAATACCAGCGCACGGTGACTTTAGTACCAGCACACGGTCGTTTTAGGACCAGCACATGATAAATTTCGTACCAGTGAACGGTCACTTTAGTACCAGCACAGAGTCGCTTTAATACCAGCGAATGGGCGCTTTAGTACCAGCGCACGGTCACTAATAATAACAGCACACGGTGGTTTTAGGACCAGCACACGGTCACTTTAGTACCAGCGAACGGTCACTTTAGTACAAGTGGACAGAGTCGCTTTATTACCAGCACACGGTCGCTTTATTACCAGCACACGGTCACTTAAGTACCAGCACAGAGTCGCTTTAATACCAGCACATGGTCACTTTAGTACCAGCACACAGTCACTAATAATACCAGCACACGGTTGTTTTAGGACCAGCACATGGTCACTTTAGTACAAGCGGACGGTCACTTTAGTACCAGCACAGAGTTGCTTTGGTACCAGCAGAGAGTCGCTTTAATACCATCACACGGTCGCTTTAGTACCAGCACAGAGTCGCTTTAGTACCAGCGCATGGTCGCTTTAGTACCAGCGCACAGTCACTAATAAGCGCACAGTGGTTTTAGTACCAGCACACGGTTCTTTTAGGACCAGCACATGTTCACTTTAGTACCAGCGAACAGTCACTTTAGTACAAGTGGACAGTCACTTTAGTACCAGCACAGAGTCGCTTTAGTACCAGCGCATGGTCGCTTTAGTACCAGCGCACAGTCACTAATAAGCGCACAGTGGTTTTAGTACCAGCACACGGTTCTTTTAGGACCAGCACATGTTCACTTTAGTACCAGCGAACAGTCACTTTAGTACAAGTGGACAGTCACTTTAGTACCAGCACAGAGTCGCTTTAGTACCAGCGCATGGTCGCTTTAGTACCAGCGCACAGTCACTAATAAGCGCACAGTGGTTTTAGTACCAGCACACGGTTCTTTTAGGACCAGCACATGTTCACTTTAGTACCAGCGAACAGTCACTTTAGTACAAGTGGACAGTCACTTTAGTACCAGCACAGAGTCGCTTTAGTACCAGCGCATGGTCGCTTTAGTACCAGCGCACAGTCACTAATAAGCGCACAGTGGTTTTAGTACCAGCACACGGTTCTTTTAGGACCAGCACATGTTCACTTTAGTACCAGCGAACAGTCACTTTAGTACAAGTGGACAGTCACTTTAGTACCAGCACAGAGTCGCTTTATTTACTGTAAAAAGGAAAAAAAAAAACTTGGTTTTACTAAATAGACCAACATTTGTGGACACCTGACCATAAGATTCATATGCCGTTTAACATTGAGTCTCCATTTACTGTGATAATAACGTCCACTCTTCTGGGAAGATGTTCCACTAGATTTTGTGGAGATTTGTGCTCATTCAGCCTTAAGTGATATCAGGTACTGATGTAGAATGGGAAATAACTACTGGATGAGTCAAGCATCCAAATTCTTCTTTTCATAGAATGTATGTACAGAGACAAGGAACTTGAAAGAAAGCAGGTCCTTCTGGTTAGTGTCTGAAGCTGGTACAAATTCCCCAGAAACATCCTTTATCTCCTGGTCTTTTAGCACCCTTTCCCCAAAACACCACCACCGAGTACAACACACACTACAAGTACATCAACAACTCTTCTACATGTTCCTGTATACTCTAATAAGTATTTTTCCATCTATGCTAGACAGACCTCACCAACATCACACATCACCACAGTCAGTATGAACGCAGGGTGAGACGATCTAATGAATAAATCTTGCACAAAACCCCAACACTTCAATTCTCCAAGCTTCACAACAGCCTGTCACAGTGAGAAATCAACTCCACGCCTTCCCAGCATGCCCCGCCAATCCGACGGCAACACAAACACACCCCGCTCCCCGAGACCCTGACCTGTCACATGACACAAACAGCCTGAGGCCAATTAGACTCGCATTATTCCTACAACCTGACACTCTCCGCATGAGTGCGAGACAAAACAGGACGCAATTACACCGAGGCCGTGTCATCAACCTGAGGCTCAGCGCACATGATTCAAACGATGTGACAGATGTGACGAGAGCCTCATGAAGAAACCACAATGTCTCCTACAATGCCTGCTCCCACATGATCACGATTAACGATGCGTTAAAGAACACATCGAACCTGAATCTTTACATAGACACATTTATAACACAATGCTGCTCAGAACAGCAGCTTTCACAGTCATTCCATCATTAGGTTTAATCCTACTAGTACCATTACTTTATTATTCAAATTTCATGTCCAAATGTCTGTTTATATATGCTATAACATAAATTACTATAATCTAAATAATAAAAATAACATATCCAACATATACATTAAATCTCTGTAATGTTGCTTTGGGACTGTCTACTGTTAAAAGCACAATACAAATAACACTAAATTGAACTAACAGCTTAAACAAGCACCACCACCACCAGTAAAATATACAACCAACACAATTACAACAACCACCAACACTACCTCAAGAACAGCAAATACAATTAAAACAAAGGCAGTAACTACCACAAGTACAACAACTACAACAGCTAAAAAGTACAACTATAGTGTCAGAACAAAAGCTTTGAGGATGGATTTGGACTGTAGTTAATGTCAACCGGCTGCTTTATTGACTCAGGACTACAGTTTGCTTCTGATCATCATCACTGAACCCCACAACATTGTATATCTGCTATAAATGGACATTTGGTGCAACCCAGATGAGGATGGGTTCCTCTTGAGTCTGGTTCCTCTCAAGGTTTCTTCCTTATGCCGTCTCAAGGAGTTTTTCCTTCACCACAGTCTCCACGGTTTGTTCATCAGAGACAAACTTACTTATAAAGAACATCTTCACTTTTAATCACCACATTATCTGTGTAAAGCTGCTTTGAGATAATGTTCATTGTTAAAAGCGCAATACAAATAAAAATGAATAGAACTCAATTTATTACAAAATCAATAAAATTCATTATTTTTCTCAAAATTCTACAAACAAAACACCATAATGACAAAATGAAAAAGGTTTCTTAGAAATCACATGTACATACCATGTTTTCAAAACCTTTGACATGACACTTAAAATTTAGCTCAGGTGTCCACCTGTGGCAAATTCAGTTGATTTGACATGATATGGAAATGTACACGCCTGTCTATAGAAGGTCCCACACTTAACCATGCCATAAAGTCCAAGGAATTGTCTGTAGACCCCTGAGACAGGATTGTTTCGAGGCATTTATAGATGATAGAGCTCACGGTCAGACATTGAATGTCTGAACGTTACCTCCATCATCTATAAATTGAAAAAGTTTAGAACCACCAGGACTCTTCCTAAAACGGAGCTAACTGGGCCAAACTGAGCGATCGGGGAAAAAGGGCTTTCGTTGCGGCTGTGACCAAGAAACGAATGGTCTCTCAGAAAGAGAGAGGGGAGCCTTCTAGAAGAACAACTATTTCTGCAGCACTCCACCATTCAGGGCTGTATGGTAAAGTGCTGAGGCGGAAGCCACTCTTCAGTAGAAGTCACATGACAGCCCACCTGGAGTTTGCCAAAAGAAACCTGAAATACTCTCAGAAAAAAATAGTTGAACACTTTGGCCCGAATGCCAAGCGTAATGTCTGTAGGAAACCAGGCACCACTCATCACCTGGGCAATAATGTTTCTACAGTAATGTATGGTGGGGGCAGCATCGTGCTGTGGGGATGTTTATCAGTGAAAGGAACTGGGAGAGAAGTTGTACAGAGACGTCCTTGATGAAAACCTGCTCCAGAGCGTTCTGGACCTCAAGACTGGGGTGACCTTAAGTAAAGCACCTTAAGTTAAACAAATAAAAGCTAAAAACAAGTACAACAAGCACCACCACCACAAGCACAACATATACAAAAGTTAAAACAAAATCAATTGCGACCACAAGCGCAACATTCACTTACCACAGATACAACACATGCAGGTAAAATAAACTACAAATAGTGTATTTACAATAGTGCAGGTACAAGTAATATATGAAACCAGAGGCACAGGTAGTAGAAATACTTCTAGAATAAATACAAATGCAGTTTTTTTTTTATTGTAGCATCTGATTGGTAAAAAAAAAATGCATTTGGACATGTAAAGCTACTGCAGCTTCCTTCTGCTCTGAATTGTTCTTTACACCAGGACAAACAGCTCTGAAATTTAACGTCTAGTTTATCATCCTGCACATCTGTTCTCTCAAAATAAGTCTTATGGGGCAAAAGTCCACAACAGCGGCGTCCCATTACAAACTGGAACCTTTTTATTGATTCTCTCTTTTGTGTAAAAACCTGTATTTATCATTCTGACTTCCTTTCTCTCTCTCTCTCTCTCTCTCTCTCTCTCTCTCTCTTTCTCTCTCATACACACACACACACCACCTGCTGATTCATTCTCAGCTCATACCTCAGAAGCCACACCAGATTCCCCAGAAGCCTCCTTTACCCCCTAGTCGACATCTGATAAGGTCATGTGATCGTTGTTTTTTTTGTTTTTTTCGACCCATTTTAACATTTGAAAACTCAAAGCGGAAAATCTGACTATTAAAATGCCTCAGCGTATTTGAGCTAATTAAGCAGGAACCATTTCGATTTCAGATGTCCGTCAGTGTGTCTGAGGCGAGAGATAACCGAAAATAAGCTTCAGGAAAACACGACGTGTGATGAATCTTTTGAATATGTTATGAAAACACAGGTTAACGAGCAGGACGTTGCGTTATGTCATCGATAGGTGAAAAGAGTAATCAAATAGTTTACTTAATTATAGTACTGTTACATCAATAAAATGTTACTTAAGTACAAGAAAGTCTTCGGTCTAAAAGAAAAAAGTAGCTTATAATAAATTTATGTAGAGAAAAATTTTGGTTAATTTTTAACAACGGGAATTAAAAAAGCAAAAAAACAAACAAACACTAAATCCATGATGTGTCTAATGTTAATTATGCACTTTTGCTGCAAAAAATTCCTGTTATAATGTCATTTATTATAATGAGAGAAATCACAAATACAGATTGAGAATTCAGAAAGTGAGCGCACGCGTTGAACAAAATCAAAGCACTTCATTGGACACTGCATTCTCATCAAAAGTGTGTGATTGGTTATACAGTAATGCTCAAATCTAATGCCACATCAGCATATCTTCTCTAAATATTACACTTTTGTTTCATTTTATGACACTTAAATCGTGACCATGGTAGTAGAGTCAACTTCATTGTGCATTAATATTATTATTATAATTTTTTTTTATTTTTTTTCCTCAGTAAAGGATATCATTTGGAATGTCATTAAAGACAATATTTTAAACAAAACATATCTAAGTAAAAGTAAATTACAGGATTGTAAAAACTACTTTAAAAAGTACTAAAAATCTTTTCAATTACATGAACATGTTTAAATGTAATTCCTTTTCAGGGACTCGAGCTGCATCAACAACGCTTTGGAAACGCTTTCACGTTGTCCACGCTCTGAATCATGTAATCCATCTAAGGGAAAACGCGGCATCACCGGCAGGGTGACGTCAAGACCAAGAAGCTACAAAAATCGCATTAAGTGGGTGCTAGCATCTGTTTCTTCATTAGGGCTCTGAGTGTTTTCTATGCCAATTGTTTCACCAATTGAATCCGTTCACCCTCAAGGGTGACTAGTGACATGTTTTCTCCACAGCACCCGGAGACTGAGGCCCCCAAGTGTTAGAGTGCCTGCATGGGACTTGGCCGTCGTGCTGAAGGCTCTATCCGAGCCCCCCTTCGAGCCGTTGGCCGTGGCGTCTTAAAGGCATCTCACAGTCAAGACTGTGTTCCTCTTAGCCATTTGCTTTCTTAAGAGAGAAGGGGAATAACAGGCCCTCTCAGTAGCCCCCTCTTAACTGGAGCGCCTTTCTGTACCGTAGAATAGGTTATTTCCCTAGGGTGCCCTTGGTCGTCCCATGACATGTCAGTTACGTCCACAGGATGAGTCCGTGGAGAAAGTCGGAACAACTGTTCATCTGCTGTGGCCCCTTGAGGAGAGGTCTTCATGCTACCAAGCAGACTTTAAGCAGGTGGATTATCAATGCAATCGCATCCTCCTTTGAGTCCTCTGGTCGCCCCGTTCCATTCAGTAAAAGAGAGAACATAGACCCGGAGTGTGGCAGCCTACAAGGCTTGGTCCGCTGGAGTATCTCTCCAGGACATCTGCATTGCTGCGGGCTGGTCCACCCCGCTGACCTTTGTCAGGTTCTATAAACTTGACCTCAGTACCACACCTGGCCCTTTTGTACTTCGGCCTAGCTGTGCCCTCACACACTAGGTTAGTCTGGCGGTATTGGACTCTTGTTCCCAAAGCAATGCTATGCAGCTCGAGTTCCTGAAAGGGAACATCTCCAAGTTACGTATGTAACCCTGGTTTCCTGAGGGAACGAGACGTTTGCTTTTTATAGCTTCCCGGTCGTGACGTCACCCCGCCACTGATGCTGCACTTTACATTGGAAGGATTACACCTGATTTAGTGTGTGGACAACACCAAAGCATTTCCAAAACATTGTTGATGCAGCGTCTCGTTTCCTCGAGTTACATACGTAACCTGGAGACGTTTGTTACTTTCCACCTCTGGTTACATCAGAACTGAGCAAAAGGAAAAAAAAATATATAGATTTAGTAAACCAAAATATCTGCCATTATGCCTGGATAGGGAAAAAATATCTGTTGAATGTTTAGCACCTCAGATTTGGAGGAGAAAAAGTGTTTTTTCTTTCAAAATGAGTTTCAGCAACTGTGATGCATATATTGTTGTCCATCATGGATTCAAATATGCCCTCTGTTTCCTTTAACCAAATCATGTGAGATAGACAGACACAGAGACAGAAAGAGAGAGAGAGAGATGACAGAATAAGATGGAGAAAGACAGAAATAGACAAAGACAGAAAGGGGAGCAGAGAAAGATGGATAATGGAAAGAAAAAGACAAAAGAGAGAGAGAGAGAGAGAGAGAGAGAGAGAGAGAGAGAGAGAAGGAAAGAAAGAAGGGGGGATTATGAAAGGAAACAGAGACTTGGAAAGAGAGACAAATGACAGATGTAGAAAGACCAAATTTGGCAGAAAAAACAAAGAAAGAGAAACAAACAGACAGAGGGAGGCAGACGATGGAGAAAGACAAAAAAAGAGACAGACAATGAGAGACGTGAAGAAAAAGACAGAAAGAGAGAGCAGGAGACTGATGGAGAACAAGAAAACCCCGGAATCCATCCAGCAACTCGACACACAATTCTTTCATACATTAAGCTTCCCTCTTTCAAGTTCCTCTGATCTCCATCCACGCCATCACTCGAGGATTAGCTCACTTCCTTCTGACAATCTTTCTGCTCTTTAGAACTACAAAGCACTTCATGTTTCATTTTTAATGAAGCCTGAGGAGAAAAAAAATCCTTTAAATTTCCTCTTCATTAGCCTGAAATTTGACAGGCTTTTCTCTTTCCTTTTCTACTAGAAACGAGTCCAAGCTGCACAAAATCCAAGCGTGTTCAGCTTCAGTTGGGTCTAAGTGAGAGCGCTGAATTACGATCGCACCGTGATGAAGCCGCATTAATGCTGAATCAGGATTTTTTTTTGTGCACTTTTTTTATTTTTTTATGCAATGCATTATTCATGGCTCTGAACTGGATTAACATGATGCACAGGAACGGTGAGACCTGTAGCCCACAGATACATTATATATATCAAATCTGAATTAAGTTCTTTATCAGGTGGTTGTATTGTCTAGATGTAAGTGTCAGGGATCCACCAGCCACACCTTCACTTATCACTCCAAGCCACTCTCCCACTTACTAATCAGCTACACCTGGCCCTCATCAGTTCCCATGCTATATAACCACCGTTCCTCCACCATCTCATTATCTGTTCTACAGCTTAGGCAACAGAACACTGTCAGACTACCCAAGATACTCAGTATCGTTTATTTTTTGGTTACATTACTCTAGGTGGTTTTGTTTTGCATCTGTTTGATTCCAGCTCTCACCTGGTTTAGCAAACCTGGGGTTTTCATTACGGTTTCCCGTTTCATGCTTTACCCTGTTATATCACTTCGGTTTCCGGCACTTTCTTTCGCCTGACAGTAAGGACTTGTGTGATCATACAATCATGTATAGTTTGAACCATAGTATTTGAAGAAGGATTAAAGACCATAAACCTAAACTTATTCCAGTTTTATTGATAGGTTGTATATGAACGATTCCATCATTTTAAACAAGGCTTTGACGTGACTCGAAAAAAGTCTCAACTTTTCGTACATTTTCTAATTTTCGCACACGAGCAAAGACTCGCAAAATCTCCGTAGGTTATGTGCAGAAAACAGAACTGAGTTTGTTAGTTTGTTGTTTAATGTCATGATAGTTTCAAGGCCATAAACATGAGACAGATGGGAAATAATCAAATCTTTTACATTTAAATGCCTATATAAAAAATTCACACCGGCTTCACATGAGACAAAAACTAAACACATTCACGAGATACATCATGAAAGATCCCTCGTGAACTGAGTATAGTTTTCTAGCAGTATCGTAAAAGTTACAGTCCAACAAGATGTGTTTAATTGTCAAGGGAACATGACTTGAGAGACGTAAGGGAGGAGCTTCATTCATCCGTAGGAACCTATGAGTGAGCCTCAAATGGCTGAGTCGGCACCGATTGTAAACAACTTGGTCATGCCTTGATTTGAAACATTTCTTATAGTACTAAAGCTTATTTCATACAGACCCATTCCTTTTGTTTGTGATGTATTGGTTAATTAAAGGTCAGAAGGTGGAATTTCACAGACAATTTGTCATATATATTGTATATATATAAAATTATGATTATAATCTGATATGTACAGTATACTGTGTATATACACTCACATACACAGTATATAGTGGAAAAAAAAATCTTGTTTTTTTTCTGTTTTGTGCTACAGCCTCATTTCTTTGGATTTTGACTCGTTAACATTCACAGAAGCAGAGTACAGTGTGTCATTATGGTTACTGAGCAACGGAAACATACTGAGCAGGAATATATGAAATATGAATTTATATATTTATTATTATTATTATAATTAACAATATTATTATTTAATGAATTTGTATTATTATCATTTTTTTTTAAAGACAGATTGGATTTAACTGTGTGTAAACGAGGCTGCAGGATCCGTAATATGTGCGTGCACGTGTCTGTGTGTGTGTGTGTGTGTGTGGTCATGTGCGAGAGAGACCATGTCAAGTTTATTTTTCTAGGTCTGAAAAAGGACCAGTAATAATAGCTCAAAGTTTTTCACTCACTCACTCACACACACACACACACACACACACACACACACACACACACACACACACACTCTAGAAACACCAAACACAACACCATAGATACACACACACACACACACACACACACACACACACACACACACACACACACACACTCTCTAAACACCAGAGCCGTAACAGTGCAGATATTTCCGTTATATTCTCCTCTTTTGCTTCTCAAATCACTCATGAGGAAATAACATGATGGAATGACACCTGCTGTCACTCAGACATCCTGATTCGTTATACACAAACCAGTGTGTGTGTGTGTGTGTGAAACTACTGATTTAGAACATCAAGTGAGTTTGGACTTGTTCCGCCACTGATGTTTTTTTTTTTTTTTTTTTTTTTAT
>MU562658.1:678744-694716 GCA_024362625.1 Silurus asotus
TTTTTTTTTTTTTTTTTTCAATTTTTATGTCTGCTAAATCTGCATCCTGCCCAATCTGAGGCATCTCTCTGCAGTAGAAGCTTACCTCTGCTGTCACTCAGACATCCTGAGTCGTTATCTACACTGCAGTGTGTGTGTGTGTGTGTGTGTGTGTGTGTGTGTGTGTGTGCGAGCAAATCCTGATTTTGAACATCAAGTGAGTTTGGACTTGTTGCATCACCCACTGCTTTTTTTTGTTTTTGCACTGCGAAATCTGCACCATCTTCCTGCAGGAGGTGATTTCCTCTGCTGCACAGTCTATTAGCTGCACCTCAGATCAGTCATTAAACAGCAGCCAGAGTCCTCACCACACACAAACACACCATCAGGACTCACAGTTAATCAGCAAATGATCTAATAGAGCTCCGTCAGCGTGTTATTCAGAAACCGAGCGAACAGCGAACGCCCTGACAAGCCTGTTTGTGACAGTCTATTCTTTTGAAAAACATTTGGGTTTCCTGACACTCCACGAGACAAAGAGAGACAGAACTGCATCTTTATTTTTTTTAAAGAAGGAGACAAGCAAGCTGCTGAATTTGTCAGTAGGTCTTGTATTACACATGGCGTTCTCCAAATGCAGAGTGAAAAACTCATAAATCACTTTGTTGTTTTTCCTGCCAGAGCCGATTCGCTGTAGGCTTTAGTCGGAGCATCGCTGTTGTTTAGACAGCGGCTGCAATCCATGTGGAAGTGAAGCGAAATGTGAATTACCTCCATGTAATTGCTCTGGACTTCTTTTGCTAGTTATACAGTATACATCTAGTAGCATTGAGTCAGCGAACTGTAAAATGAATGAATAATAAAAAAATAATAACATGGTGCTGCTGCAACAACTTTATTTTTATTATTCATCAACATGCAGCATTTCCTGATTTAGTCACAAACTTTAATTTGTGTTCAGGGACACCAATTTCCATCTTTTTTTTCGTGTTACTTAGCACGACTACCTCCGTCTGACTCCGTCCCCATAGCAACAGAGGCAGAGGATCATGGGTAATGCTCATAGGAATGCCAAAGGTCATCTTTTTCCCCCTATTTTATCATGGTTAGAGTTAATGTTAATGTAAAGGGTTAAGAAATATACACTTAGCATGCTGTTTGTTTACATGACAAAGTGAAAGTAATTGTGACGTATTTTTTTAATGATTATTAATTGATTGATCCGATGTCAATTCAAGTTGTCTGATGGTCACATATACTAATGCTTCATTGTTTATTAAGTGCATTCAAGGGTTTTAAAGCTATACAGCATTATAGTAATGTTTAAAAACATTGCAGCTGGATAGATAATCCGTATCTGTTGCGTTCATTCTTCTGCCGCCATTTTTGGAGTTCTCTGCATGCACGTGCTGTGGAAAGGCAATGCTCTAAATTCACGCGTTTCCCTGGTATGTTACTATTATGTGATGTTTAAGTGATACATTGATGGTTGATGATAGAAGAGTATCTGTGAAATTGAAAGGGAAAGTTTATAGAACTGTGGTGAGACCTGTGATGTTGTATGAATTAGAGACAGTGGCATTGAGTAAAAGACAGGAGGTGGAGCTGGAGGTGGAAGATGTTGAGATTTTCATTGGAAGTGACGACTATGGACAGGTTTAGAAACAAGTTTATTAGAGGAACAGCGCATATAGGACGTTTTGGAGACAAGGTGAGGGAGGTGAGATTGAGATGGTTTGGACATGTGCAGAGGAGGGACATGGGGTATATCAGTAGGAGAATGCTAAGGATGAAGCCACCAGGAAGGAGGAAAAGAGGAAGACCAAGAAGGAGGTTTATGGATGTGGTGAGGGAAGACATGCAGGTAGTTCGTTAGAAAGAGGCAGATGTAGAAGACAGGGGGGTATGGAGACGGATGATCTGCTGTGGCGCCCACTAATAGGAGAATCCGAAAGAAGAAAAAGAAGATTGATGGTTGATTATCTCTTATTTATTTGAGTAAGGAAAAAATTGCATTGTTTCAATCTTTATTTTGCATTTTATGTTTTATGTTTGTTACATTGTGTGTTACTCAGATGTTTCCTGTATGTGGAATAGAATATGAAATATGTATGTATCTATGTGTATCTAACATGCACCCAAAATTGTCATATTAGTCAATGAGTCATTTATAATTTAATTTTGAAATGGAACTTGTCAAATAAATAAAAAATAGGCGCACGAGCGCTCCTGTGAAACATAGATAAACTTTTTGTCTGTCACAATTTCAGAAGTTGCAGTTGCTCTTATGCATCCATTCATCTGTCTCACTGTCTCCTCCATTATTCCAAAGATGCATAGTTTGCATGTGTGTACTTTGCTGGCAGCCCAGTTCCCTTTCAGGCACTCGAGCTGTGTCGCAACCATTTAAGAGCGCTTCCGCGTTGTCCAAACTCTGAATCCTGTGTGTAATCCTACCAATGAAAAGTGCGGCGTCACTGGCGGGGTGACATCATAACCAGGAAGCTATAAAAAGTGTGTCTAGCTCTCACAAAGGGTCAGCCTGATACGCCTGACGGCAATACGCCTAACGACCTAATGGCCAAGATGTTCAAACATAGGATGTTCTGGGGAATTGGCTGGAGGGCGTGTTGCACCACATCATATAGTGCCCGCCATACCCTGGCACCCCCAGTGACCTGGTACATTAACCCTAAAACGAAATGTAATTTAGGGACCGGAAAGCTTCAGCTAGCTCCCTCCATAGTGGACAAGGAGAACTCGCCGCCTCCTTCGATGCCACTCGAGCTGCACCAGGGCATTGCCCCAGCTCTAGGTGTACCGGAGGTCAGTTTTGAGAGACTGATACCCCTAAGAGACTACCTGGCAGCCTGGGAGGTTCTGCCAGACTTGTCTCGGTGGGTCCTGCATAGTAGATCAAGGCTATACAATTCAGTTCGGATCTCGTCAGTCTGTGCTTTGACCGCTGTGCCATTCCTTGCTCCTCTGTTCTTTGACATACTGTGCCCATACACACTAGTCAGGGACTGATCAGTCTGGCGGTATTGGACTCTCGTTCCAGAAGCTTTGCGATGCAGCTCAAGTTCCTGAAAGGGACTTAAGTGACTCATTGTGATTGAATAAATTACCCATTTAAATGATTCGGTTGAATGCCAGTGACTCACTCTTTGTTGCTCAGAGATGCAAAACAGTGTAGTGGCTTTGTTGGGATTTATTTTTGTTGGTGAAATTGAGCAAAAACAGGCAATGTACTGTCTAAAACGCAAGTCTCAATATTTTTCTCATCTTTATTGAACTGCTATATAAAAAAAAATTATTTAATTTAAAATCAAACTACATTTATAATCGCTTTTCATGCGATATTGATTTATATGAAATGGTCTAAACGTACACATTTACTACCCCATATCTTGAATTTAGTATTCATCCCAAACGCATATAATTAAACTGAATCATGCAGTGAAAGAACACACACTAAATGCGCACAAGTATAAACTATTAGACATGTAATGTACGCATGCACTCTTATTTGTAGTCATGTACTTTTTACACCTTTGCCCTCTCCAGGGGGTTACTAAGGATGGATGAAGGGATGATTATGGAAATCTGGGAACTTTAAACTCATATTGAATGTAATCTGGAGAATCTTTCATGACACTTGGCTCACCAGGAATCAAGCTGACCAATGAGGGCACAACTGGCAGAAATATTAAATGTAAATTTGAGTATCGATCTGATAACACACATTCATCCAGTGCTGATGAAAAAGGGAGCGCAGGTTTCAGCGGTTAATCTATTTCAATCAGGGAGACAGCATTCGCTCACAAATCAAACACTGTATACAGGACAGGAAAAACGCGAGCAGGAACTTAATCCTCACTTCAATTTACAACGTGGCTGTCACACTAACGCCTTCTACCTCAAAACTACGCTCAAATTCACTACATCCTCAGGGAAATGTTACAAACACAGAATAACACATCTCATAATGAAGTATTGACCCAATACGTGAAGTATTGATCTCGTTCAAGCTACAATACCGTCTCAAAAGTCTTCATACACAGGGGAAATTAACACCGCTTATCAAAATTTTACTTACATACTATGCTGGAAAGTGAGAATTCGTTTCAGAAACTTTGGAAAGTACTGTAAATGAACAAAAAGAGAAATGCAAATCTAATAAATTATTGGTTGGGCAATTATTTGCCTGCAAAACAGCATCAGTTTTTCCAAGTACACTTGTACACACTTTTTAAGACTGTTCATTCACCACAGGTCAGTAAGATGTTTGAGTATAAGTAGTGTGTCTTAAAGTGGCAGGATCTCTCAGAAGTAAAGATGGTCAGAGCTTCACTAATCTGTAAAAGATTGGCTACAAACTGTGGAACAATTTCATGATGTTCAACATTAAATTGCAAAATAGTTCAATATCCTATTATTTACACCACAATAAGATCATAAGAAATTTTAAAGAATCTGAAGAGTTTTAAAATAATACAAATAAATTATGTTTCCTGTTTCAATTCAAAACATGATTCTCCAATGGAACTCACTGCATGGGCTCACCTACAGAAATTATAAACAATATCTTTGAAAATTACAAACATTTGTATGTCAAATAAAACTAGAATTTATATACACATTTGCTCACAAAGCCTTTAAGAATGCAATTGACTAAAGAGGAAAATGTTCTCATGCCTATATCGGGAAGCTGCCACAAGCAGTGTGCCAAACTGGGAGCGATGACTTCATGTGTGTTTATACAGAAATGGCAAGCGTTTAAAGTCTGAAACACCTCATGGGGAAGAGGATGTTTACCAGGCCAGACTGTTCCTTCAGTCAAGCGGCTAAATTTAAAAACACTCTGTGTTGCTGTCATGTGAATAAAAAAAGGCGGAAAAAGAAAATAACAAAATTGTATTTTTTCAAAGTGGACAGAATCATGGATCGAGAAGAGATGATAGACATGGAAAGATCTGCCCATATCCCAGAAGATTCTCTGCTACACACGCCATAAATTAAGAATCTTGCTTTAAATCACTCAAATAATTTAAATCCATCCATCCATCCATCCATCCATCCATTAATCCATCCATCCATCCATCCATCCATCCACACACACACACACACACACACACACACACACACATATATATATAGTCTAGTGATCTGGATTCTTTTTTGCATTTTATCTTTCGATTTAATAATTTCTCAGGGGGAAATTCCAAGATGGCGTAGTAAATGTGGTTGCATGTAAGCAGGCTCTAATAAAGAATTGCTCGAAAAACGTCCTAAAATTTATATTTCTGACAAAGTTTCCAGCTGGTAGTATTTAAGTTATGACCTCCTTAAGGCTGATAAGGCTTACACAGATATTCTCCTTTTCCTTCAATGAAAACGGCATGGCAAAATCCAGCCAAGCGAATACCGGGCTAGTGGACCATGACTACAACTTAAAGGTTCTTACAGAGGCATGTGATGAAGAAGAAAAATTAAAGCTGATGTCCATACACTATTGCTCAGCTCGAATCCCAAGAAAGTACAAACAAAGACGAAATACAAACTAAAACAACCAGATGAAATTACAAACGAATGATCTTCGATGCAATCCAAACTCTAATACAGAGATTTGACAAGCAGGATAAACGACTGAAAATAATTAAAAAGACAGTGAAGAAAAATGCTCATAAAGTTAAAAAGAACAAAGAAGCCTTCCGTGACCTGAAAAAGGAAACAGCTGGCTTGAAGAAAGGAAACATCTCACTGAGACAACAGGGTTTTGGGCATTCCAGATACAAGAGGAGATCTCAGACTGGTCGGCCTTCCGGAAAAAGAAAGATAAGACAAGAGAAACGGTGATTGGGATTCTTACACGTGTGATCCAATGATCAGCGGAGAAGCTTCGGCAGTAGGTAGATACAGCGCATCGTTTAGTGTGAGAAACGACGCTGCTACAAACATGTTACTCAGACCTGTGTTCATCCAGTTTTGAAATGTGGACTGTTTGAGACACTTTAAGGACAATCACATCAATCACCTCACATTTTGCAGTTTTAAATGTGATACACATTCTTGTGTATGTATACACATTTCACACACACACATATATATATATATATCTCCTTTTTGTGTTTCAGGGACTGTATGAAGATCGGAGAGGTTGATGGGAAGAAGATCGGCTGTACAGTCAACTTGCTGGTAAAAATGACTGTGTTCCTGTTTTGTTTATCTGAGAACAACATTCGGTTTTAGGATTCTAAACCAAACAGTATTCAGCCTATATGGTTGAACCTCTCAGGTAACGCACAATGTTTTAGATTAGATTATTGTCTTATTTCTTGTGAATTATGTAAAAAAATAAAATAAAATTGTTTAAAATGCTAAATTCCAGCTGCCCCACTGACGGATCACTGTATGGTTACTTTGTCTTTATCGGTAATTAAGAAACCTCAAATCTCTTCTTACATTCAGAAGTTTATTAATGGCTTTTTAAAAAATGATAGATTTTATCAGCAGGTGTTGGCTCTCATTGAGGAAATTAAAAAGTGAAACATGTTTAATCTAAAAAAAAATTGGAACGGTTTTCATTTAAGGTCAAACAATTAGTAATTGATAGAGGCAAATTCTTGCTGGTGAGGAGAAAACAGAAACAAAGAGAACTGATTGGGAAAATAGATTTATTGACAGCTAATTCACAAGAATCCCCTGACAATACTACAAAATTACTGTCACTGCGATCTTAACTTGAGGACTTCAGAAAAGGCAATTGGAGATTATATTCGTTCAAGAGCGCGGTGGATTAAAAAAAAAGGAGAAATTAGTTCATCGTATTGTACCGGCCTTGAAAACCAGACAAACAAAAAAGAAAATTAGTAAACTTAAGATTAATGAATGACGGATGATCAAAAAGTGATTCAGGAAGAAATTTGGAGGTTCTATAGTAACCATTATAAATCCAATTATAAGGAAATGGATTGTGATTTTTATTTGTAAATATCAGAAATAAAATACAAACCAAATGCATATAAACTCTTAGTTGATGAGTTGACTATAGAGGAAATTGATATAGCTCTAAAACAAATGAATAATGGTAAATTACCATGTTTTGATTGGTTAACTACAGAATTTCTTTAATAGTTTTAGGATATTCGGGAAAAAAAAAGATATAATGCATTTTTGAAGTGCATTCAGAAAGAATCTCATCACCTACTATGAAAACAGGATTACTAACCTTGCTACCCAAACCCAGAAAACAATAAGATATAATATATGATAATGATATCATTAGATAACTGGAGACCTTTAACTCCTATTTAAATTATATATGACTTGCTCTAGCGTATGCTAATCGTCTTAAACTTGTATTTGGGAACTTGTAGAGGAGCATCAGCATTCATTACAGGAAGATACATTTAAGACCATTGGATCAATCCTGAATATGATCGACTATCAATCACTGATACGAACAGAAAACCTTATTTCATTTATATATATATATATTTTTTTTTAAGCATTCAATAAAGTGGTACACAATGTTCTATAACAACATTTCTTTTTATACATCTCTTAATCCAGGTACATTATGACTCAGAGAATAGAAATTATGCATAGTATTAGGCAAGGTAGTCCAATTTCTCTGTTAAACTGTTTATATCATGCACTTAAATGTGAGATTATTTAGCTGTCAAACATCCTTAATTAGAAGTAATAACCATTTTCTGGTCGAATTAGTCAATTTGCTGATGACACAGCATGTATAACGTTATAAAATATTTGATACATTTTTTAAAAGATAAATTTACAGTCAAGAAAGTCCTGAACATTATTTCATTTTTTTTTTTTTTTTTTTTAGGGCATTAGAATTATGATTTAATTTAGGGAAAATGTGAACTCTAATCTCTGTATTCATGTAATGAAGAATCTATAGAATCCATACCTGTTCAAAATATGAAGTGAAATACTTAGGATTAATAATGTCTAAATTATTTATACGTGAGAACTGAAACATAGAAAATGAATATTTAAAGTATATATTAAAAAAAATCTGTTACGAGAGATCTGTCTATTATGGGCAGAAATCTCTTGATCAAATCTAAATTGATTTACTTTCTGGATGTTTCTCCTCAACTGATTAAGAAGATTAACTCCATCTTGTTTAGTTTTATATGGAAGAACAACTCTCATTATGTGAAGAAATCTCAGATGATTGAAGAATATAAAAATGGAGGTCTAAAAGCCACTGATTTAACACAGCCTAGATCAATGTGGTTTAATATATCAAAATGTGAGGTGTCCAAATTGCCAATTAAGCTTTCAAAACTCAAACAAATTTTGTATTATTGGAAAATGATATACACCCGTAATTTCTCACCGCACGACTCTACAGTGTGGAATAACAGTATCTGGTATTTTTTTGTAAAAAAAATTGAAAAATAAGCACAAATATAAATAAATAAAAACAGCACATTGTGGGTTTTGTTGTTCACTCAGCGTGGAGCTTCTCAAAATGTTTTCACACCTCACAGTTAAATAATTCTAGGCTAATACATCAATAATAACATCTTTGACTTCAGATTAGATGGAAATAATCCATTAAATCCAGATTAGCTCAGCTTCAGGGGAGCTAGCTAGCTAATGAGCTGAGCATGTGGACAAATCCTAAATAATCTCCTTATGGGTATACAGCATGGAGCGCACGACATCGTGTGAGAAGCCATCATGGGTAGAGCATGTGCTCATACTGTTTGTAGGTAAATATTTATACACTGAATAAAATTATAAACCCAACACTTTAGTTTTTGCCCCATTTTTCATGAGCTGAACTCAAAGATCTAAGACTTTTTCGATGTACACAAAAGACCAATTTCTCTCAAATATTGTTCACAAATCTGTGTGTGTTAGTGAGCACTTTTCCTTTGCTGAGAGAATCATCCACCTCACAGGTGTGGCAGATCAAGATGCTGATTAGACGGCGTGATTATTGTACAGGTGTGCTTTAGACAGCCACAATAAAAGGCCACTCTAAAATGTGCAGTTTTATCACACAGCACAATGCCACAGATTTCTGACAGTTTGAGCAGAAATTCTTTGGTTATGCAAAGCGATTGTTGCAGCAGCTGTTGGTCTCTGACAATCTTAGAGGTGAAGATGCTGGATGTGGAGGTCCTGGGCTGGTGTGGTTACACGTGGTCTGCGGTTGTGCGGATGTTTGGATGTACTGCCAAATTCTCTGAAACGCCCTTGGATATGGCTTATGGTAGAGAAATGAGGATTCAATTCACAGGCAACAGCTCTGATGGACGTTTCTGCAGTCGGCATGCCGATCGCATGCTCCCTCAAAACCTGTGACATCTGTGGCATCGTGCTGTGTGATAAAACTGCACATTTTATTGTGGCCTTTTATTGTGACCAGCCTAAAGCACACCTGTATAATAATCATGGTGTCTAATCAGCATCTTGATCTGTCACACCTGTGAGGTCAATGATTCTCTCGGTAAAGAAGAAGTGCTCACTAACACATATTTACAGATTTGTTTCTTAATATTTGAGAAAAATCGACCTTTTGTGTACATTGATCTTTAAGTTCAGATCATTAAAAATGGGGAGAAAACCAAAAGTTTTGAGTTAATAATTTTGTTTAGTGTATATGCCGAGTGAAGGGCGGAGCCAGAGGAAACAAGCGATAAGAAGCCCACCTGTATTGTAGCTGATGAAACTTATCAGTGCGCTCTATTTCAGTGTCCAAATCACCCAAAAAAGCTCAGTCTGAACTCATACTAATAGCAAGAGTAAAGCATCTCACAAGGCAGGAGATGCAGAAGCAGAATAGACTTTATTGCATCTATCCTCCCATGTGAAACGTAAATTATTAACAATTTTGTAAGATGGAAAAATCGTACGTGGAACTATTGGAACTTGGCAACTACCTTGAGAGAGAGAGGGAGAGAGAGGGAGAGATAGAGAGAGAGAGAGAGAGAGAGAGAGAGAGAGAGATAGATAGATAGATAGATAGATAGATAGATAGATAGATAGATAGATAGATAGATAGATAGATAGATAGATAAAGGAAACTATATCTATTACTCTTCTGGGAAGATGTTCCACTGGATTTTGTGGAGATTTGTGTTCTTTCAGACACAAGGGTGTTAGTAGAGTCAGGTACTGATGTAGGTGAGGTGAGGAGGCCATTGTCATGAGGGAACAAGTTTGGCTCCCCCTAGTTCAAGCAAGGGGAAATATTATTTTTTCACATTCAAAGACATCTTATACAATATAACCAACTTCTGTAGTAACAATTTGGGAAAGAACCAGATATATGCTGGAAAAGTCAATAATCTACACACTTTTGTCCATATAGTTTATATTATGGAGGTAGCAGAGCTGAAGATGTTGAGGTTTTTATTGGACGTGACGAGGATGGACAGGTTTGAAAATGAGTTTATTAGAGGGACGGCGCATGTAGGACGTTTTGGAGACAAGGTGAGGGAGGTGAGATTGAGATGGTTTGGACATGTGCAGAGGAGGGACATGGGGTACATCTGTAGGAGAATGCTGAGGATGGAGCCACCAGGAAGGAGGAAAAGAGGAAGACCAAGGAGGAGGTTTATGGATGTGGTGAGGGAAGACATGCAGCGGCAGATGTAGAGGACAGAGGGGTATGGAGACGGATGATCAGCTGTGGCGACCCCTAATGGGAGAAGAAGAAGAAGAAGTTGTTTATATTATATAGTTGTCTGTAATTCTGTCTCAGGTGCTTTATGTACTTACATTATCTCCTGGATTCTCTCTGCATCTCCACCATCAGGATCGGATTCACTGTCATTAAATAGTCATGAGGTTTGGTTTGACTCTCCATGTTTGAAATTAAGAACCGTTTCGTTGACAGACTGCAACCTGCACGAAATACAGAGAGAGAGAGAGAGAGAGAGAGAGAGAGAGAGAGAGAGAGAGAGGCTAAAAAAGAGAGAGACAGGAATATTGTTACGATGCCTTTGATTCCATTTAGCCCTAATTGCTGACGTCAGTGTTTCTGTCTCACCTAATAATCATGTCCCACACACAACACACACTCCTTCATTATTCACAAACATACAGATCATCATTTGCTTCTTCTCTTCACACACTGAAAGGCCTCATAGTTCTACTCATTAACCATACAATGGAATATTCTAGAGTGCAAATTGACTCCAAATGAGTAACAACACAACTCTGATATGCAGAACTTCCATGGAAACAGGACAAGAAGTTCACAGAAGGCTATGTAAACAAAGTCATGTAGCCTCCCTCTGAATATCCCTCATTCAAAGCATCAGTTTTATTACCCAGACACGAGGACATTGTGATTTCAGAGGGCGGTAGAACCTATTAGCCCTGTATGACCCCAGAGACGTCATGTTCACAGCATCGTCCCTGTACAAAGGTCTTATCTCCAATCAGAGATTAGCAGCAGTGCATCATGGGTCCACCTCAGCCAGATAGAAAGTGTCGTGCGATTCTAATCGTAGAAAGGCAGCGTCCATTAGAGCGAGCGCGGAACAGGATGACATTTTCACCTCCCAGCTATCAGCCACAATCAGGCTTGCTGCTAATGTTTGCAGCGCTCGTAGTGTTAGAGTCCGAGTTCGTAATAAACACAAAAACTTGAGGATGATTAGCGAGACAATGATTTCAGTTAAAGTAGTTAGTGAGCATTACATCAATGAACATCTTTGAAAAGATATGAATGAATGTTTTTTGGATGACATTTGGAAGAGCAGTTCATGTCCAGAATTTGTTTTTGGGGTTAAAAAAAGGTCTGATTTTACTGGCAGTGAAGGAATGGAGAGAACAGACTGGTTGCTCATTTCTCACCATTACTGGAGGGAAGAGTAAACCTGGGCACATGGCCTACATAAGAACTTGAATACAGAAAGACATTGGACCTGTTAAATTTTAAATGAGAATAATAGTTTGTGAAGATTTTTAAAGGGTAAGTTGTGAAACAGGTGGTAACCCAATGCTTAAAGTGTTGGACTTCTGAATAAAACGTCATGAGTGGTGGTATAAGTGGTTAAGACATTGTTCCTTGTATCGGAATATCGTGAGTTCAAATCCCAGCACCACCATGGTGCTACTGCTGACCCTTGAGCAAGGCCATCAACCCCCGTAACTGCTCATTTGTAAGTCCCCCTAGATTAGGGCATCTGCCAAATAGTGTAAATGTGTATAAATGTTTTCAGACGGGCATATTGCCCCATGGACTGTGTTATCACTCCTGTCCCACTAGAACATGGGGTCTCTTTTTTAGGATGCTAGGAATGCTGGCACCCTGTATCTTTCATTTTCTTTGAATACAAAACCTCAAAATATGTATATCTTGTCAAAAGAGAGCAAACATGTTGTGCACCAGGTTTATAATCATGGATAATGTGTTTTTTTATATGGAATGGTATTGATTTTTCATTGTGCTTTTATCTATCGATCACGAGAAAGCATTTAATGGAGTGGTACATTGATTACCTTTTTAATGTTCTAAAAGCAGTCGGATAAAGAAAACACTTTATTTTGTGGATAAAGTTGTTATACACTGGGGCTTTAATAATCCTGAAGATGGAGTGAGTGGTCCAATACAGGGCCATGCACAGTGGGGTTGGCCCGGTGGCTAGACCCACTGCCCCTCTTCCCCTTATTAACCCCTTACACACAAACAAAATATCCACATTCCTAGAAATAATGTGTCAGTGCGAACCAAGGTATTTTAGGTCATAGTACCACATAAAAAAAGGTGTAAACAAAACAGGTAAATATTAAAATGTAAAACAGAAAACAGTTTTTGTTATTGTCAGCAATATATAATTGTGACGTTTTATCACCTACAATAAAATCTGTAATTAATACAGAGTGTGCTGTCTTCTCTTTTAATAGTACATTTGTAACAACTGGGTAATTTGTTTTAGGAGGAACCCACCTCCTAATTGCCCCCTCTTATCGGTTTGGGCCACTGCCCCCAAATTGTCTGTGCATGGGTCCGGTAATTGTTAAGACAGGTATTTGATAGGGATGTCCATGCTTAACTCTATATAGCAATAAAGCTTTTATTATAAAAATTAACGGAAACTTTGTGCTATTTCCTATAGCAGGAATCTCTCCAGAGTGTTTTTCTGCCGATGATCTGTTTTTATTGCAGGACAGGGAGAGACCCAAGCACTCTAATGAAGTTGAAAAGCTGTACATAAAATTTAGCTGTATATGAAAAAGCCTTTTCTGATAAAATGAACTGTAAAGGCCACCAAAGGTTCCACAAGAAAGAGAAAGTTCTTGGAGCATTCCTAATGGTACTAATGGGTATCAGCAGAATTATCAGGAGGTGCTAGTTTAGTGGTTGATGGCATTGGACTTTGGATCAAAAGGTCACAAGTTCAATCCCACCACCACCAAGCTGCCACTGCTGGGCCCTTAAGCGAAGCTCTTAACCCTCCCCTGCTCAGTTTTAAATCACTTAGGAAAAGGATGTCATACATGTGAGCTCAGTGGAAAAGATTGAATGGGTCATATTGATGTCCATTTGGTGGATACCAAAGTGTGATCCACCATTCTCCTAATGGAGTTACCTACCACCAACAGAACATGACAAAAGAGCAGTAGAGACACACAGGGTTACACCAATGCAGTTTTTATTAAAACCACAACAATTTAAATAATAACTTCAGGGGAAGTGGTAGCGTTTTTGTTTTTAAAAATGTTAAGAGACTAGTTTTGTACCAAGCCAACAGATGGCAGCACAAAGCTGTGCGCACAGTTACAGGGAGCACCGAACATAAGTCAGTGTGCCAAAAGACATTATCCTGGAACAACATGATTTCACCTTCTGGACCCACCCTACTCTTTAGACATGAAGGCCGCCTTTTTTGACACCATTGCGGTTTTCTAACAACCACATGTCTGTTTGTAGCTAAAGCACCATAAAGAAATCTTCACAGTATGTTTCACAGTGCCTTGTACAGAGACCTCCATTATGCTTTGGCCCAAACAGCTCTGACCACCTTCAAACCTTTACTCTTCTCAGAACATTCTGATGGGATGGTCAAACTTGACCAACTCTGGGGTTTTGAAGAAATAAACTCCATATTAGATCATAAATATTTCCAAATTATTTGTCCTTGTTGTAGTCCACATAAAGGCTGAAGTTCCAACACTTTCCTACAGGCTCCTGCCAATACTGCCCAAACTTCCTGCAACACCTGTTCCAGGGCAAACAATGATTGGGGGCAAAGCATCCCATTTGTTTGTTCATTGTATGAGATAGTAAACAATTTTTTTTAACTTCTCAATGAAAGTTTTATTAGTAGCCCCAGGTACAACTCAGAAAAGTAAGAATGTTTAAGAATGTGCTTAAAGGAATGGTGACTGCTTGAATTAGAGTATAAGTGTGTTCTGCTGTATGGACTGTGGAGCGAGAATTGTGTGAAGTTGTGTACTAAAATGAACCTCGAGGGGGCTCCAGCAGTGACTCAGTGAAAGCAAAGTAAAGGCTGTTTAAGGGAAATGAGTGAAAATTAAATCTGAAAACTGAAGTCTAAGAGCAATTCCTGCACAATGACACGCAACCATTGAGTTCTTCCTTACCACAGTCGCTGCTCATCAGGGATACATACACATTGTTCAGCTTAACTGTGCTTTGAGACAATGTCCATTGTAAAAAGTGCTATAGAAATAAACTTGGCATGAGCTTATGCGTCATTTTGCAAACCTGCATGTACAAAATCGATGTGTGGAAAACAACAATCGATCCGCAGTACAGAACAAATTTCCTACATGACTTACATTAACATTTTCCTGAACAACTTACTACTTAGTAGTTTGGTGTTAAGTGCCTTGCTCAAGGGCCGACGCCTTAACCACTAAGCTGTTACCTCCACCTTGTGATAGGACGCCATGATTACCAAAATGCCCTGCGGAGAATTATCACCAAATAGCTGCTTTGTTGGTTCACCCAAAATCGATTTCACCACAATACACAGTGGCGCAGGGAAACAAGAAATCTTGGAACTAACAATTCCCGCTGTGCACCACTCCACTGCTCCATTATAACTAATAGCAAAAGATTTAAAATGAGCTCGCATTGGTTCCAAACAACTGCTGACACCCCAGGGTCGCCAATTCCTAGTTCCAAAATTTCCCGTTTCCCTGCGCCATCTTGTAGAATGCTGCTTAGAATCTGAATGGGCCAAGATCAAGAGCAGGGCCAAGAAGGTTTCTAAGCCTAAAATTATGATCCAGGAAGTGGCAGCGATCATTCATTGCTTTTTCTCTGTGCTTATTTTCACACAAAGTGTAACTGACAACATATTATTCTGCAAAATTGTTCACAAACCTCATAGAGTATACATCAAATACGGATTTGGCGTTACGGAAAAGGTTAGTTTTGATCCTAATTCAAAAAACTTGATTACTTTCTTGGCCTCGAAATATTTGAAGGAATCGCTGATGGGAAAACCGGTGTCATTTATCCTGACTAGATATGACATCATAGTTGTTGTCCCCACCACACACGCATACACACATACACACACACAGTGTGTGAGCTTGTGTGATCAGTGTTTGATGGATGCTGTTCCCTGAGGATACTGCATGTGTGTGTGTGTGTTTTAGCTCGGGATAATGAAGGCCGTCGGGTAAACAGGAGTGGCATTGATCATTATTAAAGCAAGCTCGTCAACACTCATCCTCTTTGTCTCGCTATGATAAATCACACTCGTCTACTCCGTATAAACCGAACCGCGACTCCAGAGAGACAACACACACAACGATGCTGCTCTCTAACACACTTCACTTTCTCAGCAGTCCACGTCAAGGACACGGGCAAGAATGAAGGAGAAGTGTATATTTTAGTAGCCTGACAAGGGAAAAAACACACACACACACACACACACACACACACACACACACACACACACACACACATGCACACATTTAAATAAGGTGGAATGCAAATGCAATACAGTAAAAGTAACA
>MU562658.1:694793-727620 GCA_024362625.1 Silurus asotus
AATAATAATAATAATAATAATAATAATAATAAAAAAAGATTCAAGGTAGAATCAAGAAGTTTGTCTGTTACACCATACAATAAAATTATCACTTTGTGAATCCGCTGACAGGCATTAATTATGCTTAAAATGGGAAATAACATTTAAATAAATAAATAAATAAATAATACTAGTAATTATAATAAAACACATAGATGCTTTTCTACTATTCTACTATTTCTGCAAGTGAATGCACTAGTCAATTTAATTGCTGCCATTTTTATTTCTTCTTCTTTTTCTTTTTCTTCCTCTTCCTTTACTTTCTTCTCCTAGAGATTTTTAATAAAAGGCAGCACCAAATTTCTCACATGTTTTTGTTATGCAGAGTTTTGTCCATCATGTACAAATAAAACCAGGAAATTGGGGCATACATATTTTGGTGACAGAGATATATTTAGAACAAAATGTATCTTTGAATTGAATAAAGAAACCAAGAGTAAGAACAAGAATGAGAAAAATATTAAAAATATATATTTTTCCACATTTGATAATTCATTAAATACAACATCTATCTATCTATCTATCTATCTATCTATCTATCTATCTATCTATCTATCTATCTATCTATCTATCTTTCTATCTATCTATCTATCAAATAGTCATACTAGATGACTTACGTTTTTTCCTTTTAATTTAAATAAATGACTTTAAAACAAGATATTTTAAAGCTGGTTTTGTCAAACACCCCCCATAAAACCTTCACCCACTGACTAGCATTTTCTTTAAGCATTTATGTACCAAAAATGGCACCACAACCCTGACCACATTTCCAGTAAATGATTCTCCATCCATCCATCCATCCATCCATCCATCCATCCATCCATCCATCAATTTACTTGTAGACTTTGACCCACTGACTGGTTGGATGCCGAATGACACATTATTGATAACTACATCTGACATTTTTAAATCCCAATAGTTGCAAGAGATTTTTTTAATCATAATTCCTATATTTTTGTGGGAGAACTGTCTCTGACTGAATCCTGTTTGGTGTGTCTCTGCTCCTGGGGCTGTGGAGATCGATGCTTCACAGGCAGAGCGAGAGAGTTTTCAGTCCTGTTAATACCTCAGATCAGTTGAGAAACGTAAATCAGAGAATGAAGGCAGTAGGCTCTAAGAGGACTTTGGCTCTTGTGATTGTGTGAATTCCCTCGGTGACTGTGGGACTCGTGGAGGCGTGTGGGATCGCTGCCATATGCTGTGATGAATGGTGTTTGGATGGTGTGCCGGTCAGATGCCGCTGTACCGGGCCGATAAGAGCCTCTGGCAGCAGATGGCGCGTGTCTGTTCTGGACGCCTGCATCGGTCAACAAACTGATGCATCATTCGGAATTTCAAAGTTTGTCCAGGTTTATGTGCTGAACATAACGTCTGATTGTAGTCTGAAAGTGCACACTTTATTACTCTGACTTGCTCACATGAGCCTCGTTCAGGCCACCGGGTAACGACAGATGAGCTGATGAGGACATTGTAGAGTTGTTCATGCTGCATTGAAATGCTTTTGCATGAACACACTTTTATAGGGTTTTAAAGTTTAAAAGTCAAAGTGTTAGCTGTTTCACATGTCACTTTATAGGACACCGAACCCAAGAACTGTCTTTTAGTCTATATTAAGTGTATTCAGTGATTTAACTCTAATATACATCTCGTTCAAAACCGTTTCCATTTCCTTAATCTTCGAATGTGTATAAATACGCCTGTGTCTGTGTGTTATGTTACGTGTCTTCACAAAGTAACTCGTATCTTTTTCTAAAGTATAAAAAACTGTTCATGTTGCATGATTTATAGTTCTCATCCAAGATTCTACAGTGCATGGCCCCATTCATGTGGTGATGCCTTCTGTACCCTTAGCAGAGAAACAGCCCCAAAGCAGAATATTTCCTCCTCCATGTTTGACAGTGAGGATCTTGACCAAGGTTTTATGTATCTTGGGAAATTGTAGCTCAGTGGTTACTGAACGGAAAGTTGGGGTTTTAAGACCCAGTATTGCCAAGCTGATCTTCTTGGCATCCTTAAGCAAAGCCCATAACAATCTGTGATCCAGGTGCATTGTAACATGGCTTAAATGGCACTTTGTGACATCAGAATGATATGCAAAGAAGGAATTTCACTGTGCAGTATAGTACAAAAAAAAAAAATCAATCATAAAGCCTCCTTTAATTTATTTAATAAAGCAAAGAAAGACTCGACAGATGGAAATGCAGGTTAGACATTTGGACCATAAGTTTAGTATGTACTTTTTTAAATATTTCATTCCACATTAAGTCCACATTTGCTGTCATAATAATCTCCATTCATTTTGGAAAATGTTCCACTAGATATTTTGGAGATTTGTGCTCATTCGTAGACAAGAGTGCTAGTAAAGTCAGGTGCTGATATAGGTGAAGTGAGGAGGCCTGAGGTCAGAGATCTATAGCAGGAGATCTTCCACTTTAACCATTTTCAAGCATACCTTCCTGGACCTGGCTTTGTGCACAGACTTCCAACAAAACTGTCTACTTTCAATTTGGTGGTAACAGTTATTAAAGAACCATATATGACTGGAGAAGTGTAATAGAAAGACATCCACTAAACTGAACAATTTTTACTTGAGAATTTCTACAGCAGCAGCTCGTTCATATGACAGATGCTTTATATATGTATTAATTTTTTTATTTTTAATTATGTCCTGTATGTGTTTTGTATTTGTAAATGCACTGAATACACATGATAGTAAAGAGTGGATGCAAGTGCTGAGTATGAGTGTTGCATTAATTCAATTGTGAAATAGGTTAAAAAAAAAGGCAGGCAGAGTGAAAATAGTGGGACAGGCAACCGTCTGTCAATCGGCAACAGTAAACAGGGCAAAAATAGAATGAAATGTGAGAAAACAAAACGAGATCAAACACCAGGAAAACCTTCTGGCCTCAGCCAGAACACTAAAGATGGGTGATGGATGGAGTCTTCCAGCAATACAATGACCCAAAACATACTGCCAAAGGGAACAATCTGATGGTCTTGTAGCCCATTCCAGCCTTGTGCAGGTCTACAGTTTTGTCCCTGACGTCCTTTGACAGCACTTTGGTCGTGCCCATGGTGGTGAAGAGGTTTGAATGGAAGAGGTTGATTCTGGGACAGGGGTCTTTTATATACACAACAAGTTTATATCAGGAAAACGTTTTTAAAGGGACAGGACTAATTTTTATTAAAGACTGTTCATCTAGACTGCTCATTTCTTTGTAAGATTACAAAGTCATAAGTGACCAGTGCAGGTATTTTACAGTATGTGCTTAATAAGAGAGTAAAAGTAGATAAAAACCAAAAAAAAGCCCAATCTGAGCAGATCGATCAGAACGAGCGGACACTTGCTTTGCTCTACCACGTGGGGAAAAAATGTCTGACAATATAGTAAGGTTGTTTACTAAAAAAAACCTTTGGGGAGGTTGCACAATACCCCGTTGTCTCTTATTTCCATGTAAAAAAAATAAAATAATATAAAATAAATCGCTGTTAATGAACAAGCCAAGACGGACGAGTCCACAGGGAAAACCATTTCGAAGCAACACATGGCTGCTTCCTGGCAGTAAACAGACTGAAATAATGAGAACCACCGTTACCGTGACGTTAGATTAGCACGGCGTGGGATGCTGCCCACCCCACACACACTTATGTCTTCACCCACGATTCACTTAGCTCACAATCGACATGCTAATGCTCCTCTTATTAATGCTCTCAGTGACACTTCCACCGCTTCATTCGAGGGTCTCATGGGGGTTTTTAAGCTTGCGGAGTGTAGTGCATTCGATGCCTCGGGTCTGACCGCACACAAACACGCATCACACACAACACACGCACTTCGTAATGTTTCCATGGTGATGCTTTAAGAGGAGGAACAAAAGACCCTGAGCAGTTCTTTTTCTTTATGTAAGACAGGACACGCAGGTAATTTAATAAAAGCTCAGATGAAGATCAGGCACGTGGCAGGAATACGTGACGGTTTTCAGGACGCAGCCAAACAAACACAGCAAGAAAAAAAAGCCTGAGGATTGTTTCTCAGTAATGTCATGTGGAATTCGACTGGGTCAGAAAAGTGTCATGGTTGATTACAGCAGCAGCAGGGGGTCGAGTTCAATAGTAATATTTTCAAATAACAGCCAAATTTAGAGTTTTATTATAAAACATAAAGCAGGTTTTAAAAAATGGACGAAGGAATAGAATTTTGTCCTAATTGAATTCTGTCCTAAAAAAAATGTCTTAGGGAATATATGTAACTATCTAAATTCTTTCTACTAGATGTATTCAAACACATACCATAGATGGACAGATATAACTGTTTAAAAAGCTTAACATTGTTTTGACTTGTTTTGGACGACCTTTCCTCACAATGTCCTCCTTTTCTTAAAAAGTCCATCTTGTTAATGTCCTCATTGTGCTCGTTACTAAAAAATATTAACTAGTTACAGTTACTCTTTAATTCATTTAAAAAGTAACTGTTATTTTGTTGATTATTTACACCAAAAAGTAATGCTTCACTGTTAAAGTTACTTTTTAGTTACTTTTTTAAAGAACGTTCTTTAATGTTCCTACTAATTAATGGTAAAAACTGACTTAAACACAAAGTAATTTTTAAACACTATTTTATTGAAGTCAGAGCAGCACAAACTGAATATATCACAAGGATTTCTGAAATAAATAACAAAACAAGCTGAATAATATATTCACAATCAAAAACTAAAGTGGCTTCTGCTGTTGTGTTGAGCTCTTAAACATGTTCCTTTCACAGTTTAAGTATGAAAACTATCAACAATATAGAACAGAACACAGGGTTAGCTACTAGCTTCGTCGAGGCATGGAGTTTCTGAAGAAACTTCGGCAGATTGGAGTTGCTGCTTATCACAGTAGATATGAGCTTCGAACCAGAAAAACACAGCTTACATTTGACAGTTTTTGTCTTTATACTAAACTAAAGTGAAATAATGAGCAAATTTCCACTTTGAGAAACTCGTCTTGCTCTCGCCTCGACTCGCCATTACTGCCACACAGACCTGAATAAAAGGAGACACGCCCACAGTGCATCTTCTTCGTGCTTACAGTGGTTCATCCTCCAATCCTACAATGCGTCTCTGCTGTAAACGGGTTAGACTGTAGGCTACACTTCAGCCAAAATTGATTCATTGAGAAAAGTAACGGGTAACGCACCACACGGTAACGGAGTTACTTTATTTTTAAAAGTAACGCGTTACAGTATTCGTTACTGTCAAAAGTAACACGTTACCGGTAACGTGTTACTGCCCAACACTGCTCATAAGTGTACCTGTGACCAATTTATTGAATCAATTTCTTCTTCTCTGTCAGCCGCAAAAACATCTTTAGAATGCACACAAATTTATTGTGAGCTTGTGCAGTTTGCTCCAGATTTCAGAATTCTGACCATCTAATCAAAGGATGTGAAAACGCTGACATTATTGGATGCCTTCTAGAGGGTCTTGGAGTGGCCAACTTGCAATCTGATTGGTTATGGCAACAGCTTCATTCTTATGTATGTCTCAGTGTTCATTTCTAAAGGCCTTACGGTGGATACCTTCGATAGCAGCAACATGTGATGTGATGGCTAAATCTGATAGCATAAAAACTCCAACCCAAACTTGTGGGGTAAAAATCCTGTACCATCTTCTGGATCGAAAGAGGGTAAGCAGCTTAATAACTGGTAGTTGGAGGCCAATGAAGAGTTGAGTGGGATTCCGCACTCTTTGCAGGGCTTTCTATTCATACACAGTGAAGCTGTCATACCACACGGTAATGGAATTGAAAGATGCATGGGTAAAAGCTAGTTAAAATCTTAATCGGACAGATTGAGGAACATTCTTAATTTTCTTCAAGAAGTATAGATGCTATTCTGCCTTCCTAACCACAGAGAAAAAGGCAAAAACTTAAATAGAAACTTTAAATCAGACTCCGGTTAAGCGCCTGCTTGAGTTTCTGGGCTCCACAATTAGATTCATACAATCTTCTGATTCTATTTTTATTAGTGCATTAGTGCATTTCAATAGCAGATCACTGTATAAATAGGTCATGAAGCCCATCATTCATGATACACTTTAAATACAATGGTCTGGTGAACCCCCCCCCAACCCCCCCAAACAACCCCCCAACCTACCTGAAATATATATTACAGATATTAAATCATGTAAATTTCTTTAACATCACTACGTCTTATGTAGTGGGGAAACATGACTTAAAGCAGCGAATAGATAAACGGAATCAAAAAGACTTATTACCGATTTGACTGGTGACATGTTGCAATTATGTCTTGACAACTCTGTCATCATGATGTGATTTTCCAGGCATCTCAGGTCGATTTAGTTCAAGCTGCCTTTTCTAATCAAACACCACTAACTCCTCCGTTTCTGAATGTGTAACAAGATGATTCATCAAAGATCAAATGTGAAAGTGGGTGGCAATGAAGCAGGAGATAAAAATAAAGTGCACAAAATACGCATTTAAACAGCACATCTGTTCTTTTTTCTTTTGTGGATGGAGTTGCTGTCATGCCAATAGGGTTTTTGTGTTTGTGCTCCAAGAAGGGTCACCCACCGTGAACAGATCTGCTGGGTGAGATCAAATAAAACAAAAAGCTCTTTGAAAGACGCAAAATAGATAAAACTGTTTACAGTCGGTTATGGAGCCATGTTGTATGGAGCCAAGGGTTCGCCACTTGCAAGATGATGCACAAGGCTCGAATGATTAACTCAAATTTCTTACTTGGGAAATACAATTCTTAAAACCCTTTAGTGGTGGTGGCTCAGCGGTTAAGGCATTAAACTTTTCCCCAGGAAGTCACAAGTTCAAAGCCCAGCACCACCATGCTGCCACTACTGGGCCCTTAAGCAAGGCCCCTTAACTGCTCAAATGTAAGTCTCTCTGCATAAGGGTGTCTGCCAAATGCTGTGAATGATTTAGAGTGGAACATCTTAGTGGGTGAGGTACTCTTGCTACTAGGACTTTAAATCCTGACAAGCTGCTGGGCTCTTAAACAAGGCCCTTGACCCTCAACTGATCACTTGTATAAGTCACTCTGGCCTCTTCTCAATGTCAGACATGATGGAAAATGAAAATAAACAAGTTTCAGCCTCCTTTCCAGAAAAAAATACAAAAAAACATTGACATTGTGTGCCCAGATCTCTGTCTGACCCAATATATTAACACAAAGTCATTTCCCAGACATTTATTGCTAAGTCTGATAACGTCTGTCTAAGACGCTAATAACATTTTCAGCTTGTTGCTAAAGGTCAGCTCATTGCTCTTACGTTGGAACTTGTGTTTTATAAGACACATGCATGTTCCTTTTGTTTATATGCAAAAAACGCAGTCATATGATCATATGAGCCATATAAAAAATTACCCTGAGCAAACAAATGTAGAAATGTCCAGACATTCCACTTCATTTCCATTGAAAAAAAATCCTTCCTTAGCATGAAAAACAGCTTTACACACTTTCAGCACCGGACAGCTCATGTCTCCAAACATTCAGCTGAAATACTTTGCTGTCCCTTGCAAAAGGTGTTCTTTACATTCTTTACAATTCAGTTCTTCCCAAAGCAGTTCAATATGATTTCTGTGCGGTGACTAAGCAGGTTATTCCATTATAGATATTAATCCAGATGACTATTTGCTCTCTAAATAACACATTTCAGAGCTCAGGTTCTTCGACTAATCGTCTTTTTGTACGGTGAGGTCGATTCCAAAGCCAACGTTTTCTGCTTCAAAACAACCCCAAAATATAAGGCTTCCACCTTTATGTGTGACTGTGGGGGTGAGGGAAGTCTGATCACTGCTCTGACTCCTGCTCTCAGTCTTACACAAGTTCTTCTTTTAAAGACAAAAATGTCACAATTGGACTCCACAGAACTTTTCCAGTCATTTTCTGTCCAAATCTTGTGTGTGTTTTGCTTTTTACCAAGTGTATTGCATATAAATAAAAGAAACATGCAACTTTTGATGGTATTGTATATCGATTTGTCTCATCATTGCCTGGTGAATCTTTTTCCAGCCAATCATTAATTGACACATTTATTGTGTGGTGTATATATACTTTATATATGTTAAAATCTCTCATAATTATGATCTTAATGTTACTTTGTGTCTTTTATTCAACAATTCTTCAGATGCATTAAAGTGACAAGTCAGCAGCAAGAAAACATTGCTTTTCTTTATATCCACACTCTTTTTAGACAAAAAGCTTAGCTACATGGATCGCATCCAGATTTATGTCCGGAATTCTAACAATTAAGGACTTTTAATGAATATCTTTGAGGTTTGGGATCAGTCTCACTTCCTTTATGTTGAGTTTGTTGAAGAAATCATCTCTTGTCATCTCCCTGGGAGCCTTGCCACAGAATATCCAACGATCCAACAGACGCTGTGGGAAACCAGACTGCTCAACAGGTGGATCGATCAGCTTGGAGGCTGATAATTCGGAGTATCCAACAAAGCCAAATCCATCAGCGACAACAACAAAAAGAGCAACTTCTATCTATGCTCATGATGCTAACACCCCAGCTGTCTGAAAGACAGCACTGCAGAGATTCCAATGCATGCTGTGCTTTTTGTTTATTAATCACAACAACATACCGTCCGACTACAGAAACTTGTACGGTGACATTTTTCATCTTTTCTAATGGTGTCCAAAGATCACGACCATGCACTTGTTGTCCTGTCACCAACAGTAATCTTTGGACAATGTGATAAACCTCTTAAGATGTATTTTCAGTGCAAACACATTCATCAGAATAGACATCCAGGTATTACTTAGTTCCTAAAAGGTTATACTTGTCCTATTCTGCATGTCCAATGCCTTTATTAGAACAATTTGTATATACATCCTGCAGAATCTACAATATTGTAATAATATATATAAAAACTTTTGCTTTGTGTTTATGGGTTTCTTGTTTGTCCTGAGCAACTAACCCAACTAACCTTTTTCCACTTGTCAGATGTTGCTATATGAGGCATCTGGAGCAGATAATGGGTTTTTCTTTGTAATACTGTTTTAATCCATTTTCAGGTAATCGCTTTAATACATAAATTTACATCCCCACATTCCACAACATTAACACCTGTCCCTGAACAATGCACCACGCAGCACCCTATGTTTATGTCCTTGTATAAACAGTTAACTATATTTTACTGCTAACATACAGAAAGAATTTCAAATGCTGGTACTGAAAGAACTGAAAATTACTGCAATCATTATCAATTAAAAAAAATAATTTGGTAATTAAAAATGGTTTATTTATGGTCTAAACTGAAAATTCTAACAAATAACGCATTTAGAAATAGTGAATCGTCAAGTACATTATATTTCTGTAAAATTCCTCCTGTATGTGAACGTTTGAGAAGTGCAATGTCTTCATGAAATGTGTTATTTTGACTACCATTTTCTCCCAATGTTGTCAAATTACAACAAATATCAACAAATACAACAAGCTGAAAATCTAACTTGATGCATGCATTCCATATTAACCAGCTATTTACATGAAATAGAAATTCTAACCATCATGAAAACAATATTTCAGGGTTTTTACTTACTTTCATTTTGAGATATCCAATCTAATAAGTTCATGGCCTTATATACACATTTACTATCCAAAGGCATTGTGAAGCTCTTACATAGTTAATCTCCGTCCTACCACAAAGATCTTATTACTCTTTGCACTGCATCAAGCTGCCTGAGATGCTTCAGCACTATTGGACAGGTCCCATCTTCTCACTGGGTAAGAGGTAAGTATACTTCAAGGCTCTTTGCTGTACTGGCACCGAGGTGGTGGAATGAACTTTCCCTAGATGTCCAAACAGCAGAGACACTGGCTAGCTTGACAGGTGAAGACCTTCCTATTCTTAAAAACACCCAAACTACCCTTTGTCTTTGTTAAAAAGTTGTATGCTGATGGTATCTCAGGATGGTAATCTAGTGAACCAGTATTGATTTATTCAAAGCATTTTGCTATGCCTTTCTGGACAAGGCCGTCTGCTAAATTCCATTAATGTAAATATAAATATGCGAAGAAAGAATTTCACTGTGCTGTTGAGTACAATCATAACGCACCTTTCTTTTAGTTTGTATCTCAATTACAATCAGTAGAGGTTTATACAAGTTTTGTAAGGTGGATATAAACTTATCACCTTGACAGTACATGTTTACTTGTCTTTTTTTTTTCCCTCTCAACACCATAAGGTATTGTAAGAATTACAGACTGCCTCAACCCAGATTCCACCCTACGCTAAATCAAAATAAGCTCATCCGCAAAATGGCTTAAATTTCACAAAAGTAGTTATGTAGAATTTTAGTTGTATCAATCAGAATCATAGACGTAATTTAATCAGTCTGGGAGAAGCAGCAAGCCCCAAGGACTATCTCTAACCAAAAGGTATCTGGGACCATGATTATCATTTACACAATACCCCTTCCTGACCTGCTGGGGGGCCGGCGCCAGCAAAGGTGTGAATAGCGGTGATTACCACCTGCTGACCTCCGCCCCGAGAATGGTCCTCCACAGCCTTTTGTTTCCTCACGCATATCCTATATCTAATTTACATTTAAAGGATAACTCCGGTCTATACTTCAAAGGGAAGAACAATATAAAATATCTTGGCAGAGTTTGCTTTGGGTTCTTTCTGACTCTGATGAACCCAAAGTGCTTCGTGTATTTTGTCACTGCAATGCTGTTATAAACTTCTTCATTCCAATCTTCATTGTCCTCATAATTTTTGCTTACAGTATCATCACCATATTAGTTGTAGTCCTTTCTTTGTTGGAGTTGTCTTGATCCCTGTGATCTCTGTGATATTGCTCCAGCCTCCCTGAAGTGGCATGTTTCCAGTTGCAACCCACAGTTCCTCTCACCATTCTGAAGAACATGCATGGAAATGGCAGGTGTCAGCATTGGCATAACCTCCTTCATCACCAAGAGTCCGATGGGCAGGTTAAAAGGCTAAACCAAAACTCTGAACTGCGGTTGGGAAGATTGGTGTAGATTTCTCCCTTGCTTTCCAGTTGCTCAGCTGTTTGGGAAACACTGGAAGCTACAATATCAAAAAGTTTAGAGAAAAATGATGTCGCTGGTGCTGTTCTGACCACGAAACAGTTCGGCATCTTGTGCATGATGATCGTCAGAGACCAATTCACATGATCTCAGATTTGGCTCCGTTGGACTTCGCCATCTTCCCAAATATGAAGATCCAGCTAAAAGGTTGCCGTTTTGACACCATTGCGGAGATCCAGCGCGAATGGCAGAATGTGAGACTTCCAGGAAACATTCCGAAAGTGTCAGGAACGCTGAGCCCTGTATTGCTGAGCAAGGGGACTATTTTGAAGCTGATGGTGTGTAAATGTAGATAAATAAAGTACTTTCTTGTAAACAGAACTAATCTTGAAACTCGTTGATGCCACTTCATATAGGTAGCTGATCAATTCTAGCTAAAGAGGAGCATAATGACTCACTAATGGAACATTATTTTGTTATTATATCTGAGCAGACCCTGTGATTTTGGCCCCTTTTCTTTATCGGTAGAAGCCCAGGGACACGTTCAATTCCTTTCTGGCTTTATAGATATTCTTCAAGCAATACATATAATATATTCAAGCTTCAATTCTTTTATATATTTGTGCATTTCTTTTTCTTTGCTGCTGTAACAGAGAAATTTCCCCACTGTGGAATAAATAAAGGTATATCTTATCTTATTTTATCTCCCTCTGTGTGTGTGTGTGTGTGTGTGTGTGTGTGTGTGTGTGTGTGTGTGTGTGTGTGTGCGTGTGTTAACTAATCTAAAGGACCTACATGCAGTCTTCTTTATTGATAGACAATGACATGTCTGTCATTACACATAGCACAAGGAAGTAGCATTGTTCCTCCCTCAGCTGTTCGGTGTCAGAGTGGATGTTAAGAGAGCTTTATTCCAAAATGACGTGGTTTGTTTGGTGTCATTTTTGTTGACATATCAGTCAGACAGGGTATTTTATCTCCCTCTGTGTGTGTGTGTGTGTGTGTGTGTGTGTGTGTGTGTGTGTGTGTGTGTGTGTGTGTGTTAACTAATCTAAAGGACCTACATGCAGTCTTCTTTATTGATAGACAATGACATGTCTATGTCATTACACATAGCACAAGGAAGTAGCATTGTTCCTCCCTCAGCTGTTCGGTGTCAGAGTGGATGTTAAGAGGCTTTATTCCAAAATGGCGTGGTTTGTTTGGTGTCATTTTTGTTGACATATCAGTCAGACAGGGCATCTTTTGACTACGAACAGACACAGAGACTCATTCTGACAGTGTGTGTGTGTGTGTGTTTTTTTTACCAAGTGGCAGCCACTAACTGTTAGAGGAAACACAGAATTGGGTTGAAATCCTGGTTCTTGTTTACACACTAGCGTGAGAAACCCATTTATATCATATATTATTCTTTCATCCCTACATGACTTTAAAACAGGAACAACAACACGTGCAGAGATTTTCGGTAAACATGAATATTAATAGACAAGGGAAGCATGGGCTCTTTGATAAACAAGGTACACAATGCAATGGAAAGCTAATCCTCATAAATGAGTAGGCACTAATCCTCCCTCCTTACAAGTGTGCAATTATCTACCAACCACATGCTACCCTACTCTCCAAAAACAAATCCTTATGGCTGTTAGAGTTAAGCATATATTGATCATTTCAAGGAAGTGAATAAAAGCAAACATATTGCAATGATACTGCGCATGTCTGGTCCGAAAGCATTTCCGGTGGCACCATTTTTACTCATAGAGCTGTCAAAACAAAACGACTAACATACTTTATAAAACAGTTAAGCAATAATAATAAAAAAAAATGATACTGTGGAATCACCGGACCCCTTAAATCAGAAATTGAGTCAAAAGCTTTTTACTCAATTTCACATTTACCTGAAGTATCGTATCCAGACGTATATAAAAATTATCTGGTTGATACCGAGTGCATATACAGGAGAGAAGAGGTAAAGGCTTATCATAATTTGGATGCCTTGTCAGCGGTGCAAAAGTAGGACCCAAATGCAGGACACAGCAATAAAGTTAAACAGTCTTTAATGAGAAAAGAATCCAGAAGGCAAAAAACAAAGAGTCCAAAAACATACAGTCCTCAAGGTGAAATAATAACAGACCACGAACAAACAAAGTGTCCGAAAACTTACAGTCCTCCGGGTGAAAAAGTCACTCAAAAAACACGCCCGAAAACACGTGTCCAAAAACTTATGGTCCCCTGTAAAAAGTAATCCACAAAACCAGAGCAAAAGTACAATCCTCCAGGGTAAAAGGAAACCGAGGAAACGCCCAAAAAAAAAAAGAGAGAAAACAAAAACTCCAGACCGGAATAGAGAAAGGGAAAAAGGAAGAAAAAATAAACAAATAAAAGGGGGAAAAAAAAACCGAGCAAAACCGCGACGGCGGCGCGCGCGAACGCGGGGAAAAAAGAACAAAAGCGAAGAAGAAACAAAATACCGGAAGATACGAAACCGAAAGCAAAACACGGGAAAAAACGAAACCGAGGAACAGGAAAGTCTCAATGAAAAAAGAAAACACGGAAGCCAACGAGACAATCTGGCAGCGCGCGTGAGGAAGCCGTGTCTATTTATGTGATGGCAAGATGGCGGCCAGGACGGTTGCGGGTTCGCGCTACCCCGGAAGTGGAAGCACCGGAAGTGCCCGCGCTGCTGGCTGACATGCCTACTATTATGTCCTTAGCAGGAAAATTGCCGAGCCCCTACATAGGGTGGTGCGGTCAGCTGAGTAGACACCAAGCTCCCTGACATTTAGGACATCTACAGCGAGCGGTGCCAAACCAAGGCTAGGAAAATTGTGAGCCTTCTTAGAACTTAGCCATCTTAACAATTAAGTCTTTTTTCTGTTCGTTCAGGGAAGCACTTCTGCTCTACTTTTTGAAGGCAAACACAGAGAGAAAGGGGAGGGGCTTCTTCCGCAGGCTATTCAGTGTCTAAACCAGGAAAACATCTAGTACCTGGACTTTCTCTCTGTCTACTTTTACTTGTTTTTGCACAACTGTCACGTTAATACTGGAATGGCATAAGGCAGTGTCAATTCAAGATCTATAATATACTATTTTTATTATACTATTTTTATTAAAATATATATTTTTTATAATATTAAATCTATAACTTTTATTATATATAAAATCAAGCTGTTAAAATTAACATTTTAATGCAAATTAATTTTAGCGAGCATTTTTGTTTGACCATTTTTATAAAAAATATAAATAAGTAAATATAAAAGAGGTGAGAATTCAAACCTTCAATGCAAACGGTTTCTATTCAGGTTTATTTATTGGTCATACAATGTGGACCACCGTCACGATCAGGACCACGTGGAGGACGCGAAAGTAAATAAATGATGTCTTTATTAGAGTTTGGAAATATACATGGGTCGAGAAGAAGCATGAACCTTAATGCGGGTACAATACGTAACGCAGGGAGAGTCCGTGATGATCGCCTCTGTGAGCCGATTTAGGCAAATCCGTCTAGTGTGCTTCCTTAGAAGGGGTACCAGGAGCATGGACCAATGGGAAATACTGGCGGTAAGAAGTCGGATAGATCACTGTACACAACTTATTAGATCCGACAACCAGTGACGTGGAAACGGGACCATTTAAAGGGGAAAGGTAATGTAGAACAGGTGCAGGTGATTAGATGTAATGGATAGACCAGGTGTCAGGAACCGGGAGTAAAACAGGGTGTCATTTTTTGGACAAGAGAGTATGAAATGAGACTGCAGGAAAGGGCAAACTTAACTGAGTGCTTCACCCAAAGCGTAGCTAGGAGCATGGAAACTCAGGCAGTAAGAGCAGTAGGTAGTTCGGATGATCTAAAGTCGTAAACTGTAGATCGGACGGTGAGATAAGGGAAAGAGGGGCCTTATAAAGGGAAAGGATAAATGGAGGACAGGTGTAGGTGATTAGTAGGAGGGAGAGACTGAGTGATAGTGTTGAGTGTTGGAGGGAGGTGTGACTGGAGGCTCTGTGTTTATGCTAATAATATATCCCATTGCTAACTAAAATCTATTACATCAAATTATGTTCCATCATAATCGCATACATCATAAGTTCATATGTTTTTAAATGTTTGTGGTCAGATTGGGTAAAGTGTATAGCCATGTTGCTGCAATCCCAACAGTGTGTGAGAGGGTGTGTGACATATACCATGCTGGCTAACCTTTTAAAAAATCTAATTCATATTAAATGGTGGTTAGATCCTGGCCTGAAAAAGCACCCAAACAACAAGGAACATGGTCCCAGTTATAATTTTGCCATTTTTGTGCCAGAATAAATAAACTGTCATATGTGTATAAAATGTCTCCAGCCATTGTTTGAATGTGCGCATTAACCAAACAGAAACATTCAAGAACGAATGCTCTATATGTTCTATACCGTAAACAAATTCAGGTTTTGGTCTTGCTATCAACTTGTTCCATTTTGGTTTACATTTCACAACGTGATTTTGATGGCTACAGTTATAGCACGGTTTGGGTTCTATATGGGTGGATATTTCCCACAGGAGGTTGACATAGAGATACTTTAGGTATCATGGACATTGCCATTTGTCAAGTCACATCTGGCTGCATGCATGCATTTATCATGAGGTATGACCCAGAATAGAAAATGAAGCAGATCCAGTTCGGTTCATGGATGCGGAAATCAATCAATGCACTGACAGGCGTTTGCAAGTCAAAACACTACCACGGCAGGGGAAATGTAAAATGCACTGAAATGCACTAGAAGCCCAGAGTGTCTTATTTCAGGTAGGAGAATGTATCGTTTTGCCCCCAACATATCCTAAATAGTCTATGGTGGCTAATGGATAATTAATATTGTTATATAGTTTATTCGGAATAATGAAAGTGTTTAGAGCTCATAATAGAATGTCAGTGGTATGGCATTAAATAAAATTTAATTATGCATTATAAGTACTTAAAGATGCCCTGTGGGTTGACAAAATCCCCCCACACATGTTGTATTTCATTCAACTCTCAATATTGTACTTTCATTGCTATGGCATGGAATAATGAGGTTTCTATAGTAACATTTTATTCACAGAGACTTGAATGAAAGACAGTCCGGTATAAACAATTATATAGCAGCACAAATGCATAATTCATTCTCTGGTGATATGTTTTTTGTGAGGCAGCATTAAACCTTAATGTAGTTTACACTTTTAGGGTGAGGACTATTTAGAGCAGGGGTCTTCAGCCTGTGAGAGAGAGTGCCCTGTCCATAAGATTGGTGTGTGTTTCTTTTTGAAATCCAATTCCACATTGAGTCCTCATTTGCTGTTAGTCACCACTCTTATAAGAAGACTTTGTGGAGATTTGTGCTCATTCAGATACAATGGTGTTAGTAAATTCATTACTGATATAGGTGGGGAGGCCTGGGGTGCATTCAGCATTTACATTTACCCCAACGGTGTTCAAAAGGGTTCTTTAGGAGAAGATCTTCCACACACTTCCAACCGATGTAAAGCATATCTTCACAGAACTGGCTTTGTGCAAAGGGGCGTTTTTGATATTGGAACAGGATTGGCTTTACAAGTTCAAGTAAAGGAAAAATTTAAGGCTACTGCATCCAAAGATGTCCTGAACAATTGTGTTTGTTTCTCCAAACAGTGTATGTGTTCATGATTGTCCAAACTAAAAAATGATATCAAGCATTGGAATATTTATAGACTGTGTTTGGCAGGTGACTCCATTAAAAGTATGATTATAAGACATTATTTTAAATGCTTCTATGTTGTAAGCAGTGCCAGGAACTAACCTGTCTACCATTATGACATTCTAATTATAATATTATAATATTATGAGTGTAGAACACTGATTATCTCTTCATCATGACACCTGTTAGTGGGTGGATATATTTATTAGGCAGCAAGTGAACATTTTGTCCTCAACGATTATGCGTTAAAAGCAGGAAAATAAGCAAGCTTAGGGATTTGAGAGAGTTTGACAAGGGCCGAATTGTGATGTCTAGACGACTGGGTCGGGGCATCTCCAAAACTGCAGCTTTTGTGGAATGTTCCTGGTCTGCAGTGGTCAGGTAAAAGTGGTCCAAGGACAGAACTACAGGGTCATGGGCAGCAGAGGCTCATTAATGCACGTGGGGAGTGAAGGCTGGTCCGTGTGGTCCGATCCATGTGGTTGGACTATTGTAGCTTAAATTGTTGAAGTTATTGGTGTTAATGCTCAATGTGTCAGCCCTGTTTTGGCAGATAAAAGGGGACCAACACAATATTAGGCAGGTGGTCTTAATGGTACGCCTGATTAATGGCAATGAAATTATGCTTGATCTGTTTAAGTGAAAAACATGTTGGGTGGTCACAGATTTACAATGTCAGTACATTGATTAGTACATCGATTTCCTAATATAGTATGTCCACAACTGTTTTATTTCTTATATAACTTATTTAATTTCTACAAGTCCTAACCAGCTGAACTTGGCATAATACACACTATAAACTTAATCTTGCTGTAAGTGTAAAAAAAAACTGATTGCAAACATCAAACCATTTTCCATCTAATCCACAGTGATTTTTTTAAGAACTCTATTAGGCTAGAACTCTGAGAATTCGAGTCGCATCACCTCACCACAAATATCATCTCTGCTTCAATTTGTCATTCTAAGCAAGGCAATTATGGCACCAAATCAATATCCCAACATTATTCCCGATCAGAACACATTGAATCAAGCTAATGATCGCTGCTTGATGAACATCTGCTTGTTTGTAGTTGTCGCCGAACTCATTTCTGGCTCCAGCAGCATGTCAGCTCCTTGCACTCCTACTTGTGAGCTCCTATTGAAAGACTGTTGGAAAAAAATAAAGAGTTACAATCTCTAATGAAGTTTTCTGAATCTGCTCAGCACCTGCAGAGCTTGGAGAGGAGGAATGATACAGCAGCAGGTGGGGGAAACCGACTCAGTGTGAAGCCAGGAATCCTGTTTTTTGCCAAAGAAGCAACAGTATTTCACAGCCAAATTCAAAAAGCACCAAGTGGCACCATGCCAGTGTAATCATAACTGCTGTGTTCACAACTCTATACTGAACCTGGGATGTTTTTAATATGAAAGAAATATGTTACAGGTCCTTTTAAAGCAGCTTATGTGGACAAATATTGAAATGTGATGTCTGGTGCAAATCTTGAGGAGAAAAATATTTCTTGATTTTTTTTGGCAAACATTTGTGTGCTAATTCATGAATAAAATTTTGTATCTGTTCTCTGTAAGATTGCAATTCATAGCACAGTTATTCATAACAATGCAGCTATCTCACATGGCCTCACATGGACTCATACCACACACAATGTCAAGGTGTGAGCCAGGAAGTGGAGGCAGATTTTTGTTTTAATAAAGTACTTACATACCTGTCACATGTATATTAAAGCAAAGTGAAATTCCATCTAATTTTAGGAAGCTGGAGTCAGAGCACAAGGGTCAGCGATGGCACAGTGATGCAGAGAGGGTTAAGGGACTTGCTCAAGGGTCTAACAGTGGCAGTGAACCCCCAACTTTATGAACAGTAAACCAGCACCTTAACCCCTGAGCTACCACTTGCTAAGGTTACTGATTGGTAACAGTATCACCAAACTACCACATTTGAGCCCTTGAGCTGAAGTCAGAGTGCAGGGGTAAGTTATGATATAGTGAAGTAGAGAGGGTTGAGGGCCTTGCCCAAGGGCCCAACAGTGACAGCTTAGTGATAATGTGCTTTGAACCCCTGAGTGGTAGCTCAGTGCTTAAGGCTCTGGGTTACTGAAAGGTCAGGGTTCAGGCTCCAGTATAGCCGAGCTACCACAACTGGGCTCTTGGCCAAGGCCTTTAACCCTCTGTGTTCCAGCGGTGCTGTATCACAGCTGACCCTGCGCTCTGAGCCCAGCTTCCTAAGATCACTGGTAAATGTGAAGAAAGACTTGCACTGTGCTGTAAAGTACTTTTTCCAAAGTGACAATTATCTCAGTACAACATAAAACAACTCAAAAATTAAATTAAAATAAATAAAAAATAAAAATATATATAATTAAAAAAGATATATATAAGCATAAAAAGTATAAAAGTATAAGGTAAATAGGGATAAAAATAAGAATAAAAAAAAATAAAATAAATAAGAATATAAATTATATGTATATACTATAAATATATATACAAGAATTAGGCAGGGAAAATGTATATGCATATGACATAGATACTGACGGAAGTCCAGTTTTTAAAGTGTCCCAATCTGACTGTCCCTTAAGTGTCAATATTAAATTAAAATATATATTAAAATATGATATTGAAGTGACACTGTGCTAGTCCAGTTTCAAAGTAAAGTGACAATCAGTTGTGCAATTGTACAAAATTTCTTGAATTGCAACAGAGAAAAAAGTTCATTTTTGAGATGGCTGACGTCCTTCACAATCTTCCTGGCTCTGGTCCAGCTGGGAAGGGAGAGGGAGATGTGGTTTACCAAAAAAAACCTCAGCTTGCTGGATGGTGTGGTCCAGTACCGCTGAGTTCAGTCATTTCTTGGTGAAGCAGAGAAGGTTAAAGTCCCGAAAGTCCCTCTCGGACTTAATCCTTGCCCTGAGGTCATCAAGCTTGTTTTCCTCAGATTGAACATTGGCTAACAGGATACTAAGTAAGGAGGCACTGTGTGTGTGTGTGTGTGTGCCATCAGCCTTTTTCTGGTGCCGACTCGTTTCCCTCTCAAATACCAGTACTGGTCACATCCTTGGTTTTACCCCAAGATCATGGGTCCGTGTTTAAAAACATGCAAAAAGTAAGTGAATTGTATACCAATAAATATGAGTGTCTCTGTCTTATGTAATAATGACCAATTTGCAAAAAGAAATCGGTAGAAACGACGAAAAATGCAGAAAAAAACCCCCAAAGACAGTGTGGTAAGATCAGTGATGAAGGCAGTTGACCTTACTGGCGTCATCTTTGAAGGCCTGTGCAGGTAAAGGCCTTGCTCAAGGGTCCAGCAGTGGCAGCTAAGTGGTGCTGTTAGTACAACCTTCTAATCAGAATTCCATCTTAAACATTTTAAGCTACCACTTTGCTAAATACACACAATAAAACCCACACGAAAAATGAGCAAAGAAACAAAATAAATAAACCTGAAACCTGGAAAAATAATGATGAGCTTTGACAGACAAATTGGTATGGCGGGACAACGGAAGACAAGTGAGAAAGTAAACAGTGAGTCTATGTACAAATGGTAATGAACAAACCAGTGTGAAAAAAAAGCGTATCTGCTCTGGATAAGACAGTGTCTACCAAATGCATTACATGTAAGTGTGCAGTGGCTGATGGGAAGTGGAGCCCTCTGTCATAACCCTGACACACACACACACTATACACATTTTAAAGTGTTTACAGTGACCATCTTACTAATTAGGCACACCTGTCTCTAATTACACACACACACACACACACAGCTTGAAAAGTCTTTGATTCATTAAACACTTCTCCAAGTATACGCTCACTTACTCTCACCTACTAAGTCTCTGTCATCCCCAAGCATTAAAAAACTATTTGACTTTTCCTTCACATCCTTTTAGTTGATATAAAATATCTGTTTATATATCCGTTATATAAAGTGCACATCTGCAAACGTGTGCAAACTTCATTTAGTGCAACAAAACAACACAACACTGTAAAATAAGTAAAAGTTAACTATTTTGTGATTATTAATTATAATATTTATGAATATTAATTATGTATTTATTAAAAGAAAAAATGTTAAATCTTCTAAGAAGAGTGGAGGTTAGTTATAACAGCAAATGGAAACTAACTGTGGAATAAGAGGCAGATTCTTTCTTCGCATGTTCCAGTGATGTTAGGAAGTTCAGGCCTAAGCATAGGTTCAGAGATGATACACGGCCCAGGAGAACAGACAGTTAAGGGCCTTACTCAAGGGCCCAAGTGTGTGAGCTTCCAATCATTATCCACTGAGTTACTATTTCAACACTTATAGACAGGGGTCCACAAACCATATAGTGTACTTTGCAGCATTTCTACGAATAAATGTTCTGTGTGTGTGTGTGTGTGTGTGTGTGTGTAATTTTTTAATAACGTTTGGATTTTGACCCTGATTAAACCTTTTGATATGGTTTATTATTATTATTATTATTATTATTATTATTATTATTATTATTATTAATTGATAGGATGGTGAAAAGTAAATTAGAAAAATAAGGATTTGACTTTATTTCCTTTACATCATAGTAAAAGTTATCCCAGATTAAAGTGGTAACCATGGTAACACCAAACCTGCATTATTACTGTACCTTCCATAATACTCAACGAAAATGCGGATAAAACCACTTCATGGACGGCGGAGTGTGTCCTTGTGTCTTCATGTCCTTATTCTAGCACTGAATGACCTTACACCATTTTGAACAAACGGACAAGTGTGTTTATATAATCACATCGATCAATTAGACAGGGAGTTCAGATGTATTACAGATGACGAGGGCACTAAGAGCTCAGTCCTCTCTCCTCTCGCAGCGTGAACACAGCCTTTTATTTCTCCTCACTTTTGGGTTTTTAAAATCTCTGAATGTCCTTTCAACTTTGTTTCATCTGTCTTTTGAGTCCTGCTGCCCAATTCATGATACAATTTAAGCCGTTCCTGCTCTGCTTTCCTAAAAATTTATTATTATTTTCATTCCAAACTGCAATTTTTGCATCGCAGTGTGATCTGGGAAAACAATGACACTATTTCAGTCATTGCCGCGACCTTTAATGAGCAGAAAAGTAAATAAACGCTGAGGCAGGTTAAAGCGTCCTACCCTCGGCTCATGCGCAGTACAGGGACCTGAGCGTTTTCAGTGTGGACGAGCAACTTTTGGGAAAGTTTTGAAAACTAAAGTGCTTTTTAAGATGAAAAATATCCTTTTAAAAATCTATCTGGATTAGTGTCAAAAGTGTAGGAAACTGCTGAGGTGACATCATGGTTATATAAGGGAATGAGATAGTGAATGTATTGGCTCTACGTAAAGGTCGTAAAAATGGGGTATGTAGTATATGCATTGCATAAGGCTGCTATTGCATATGGTGTACTTATTTTTGTATTTAGCCCTACTTATAATGGAAGAGGAAGGGGGTTGCCCACCATGATCTTGCAGGCTATACAGGTGCAATGTCTTGTTAAACATCAGTGTTTTACCTGATAAAGAAGCTCAATAATAATAATAATAATAATAATAATAATGAAAATAATGATAAGATGAAGACAATAAATAACAGTGATAGAATTAATACTACTTCTGCTACTTGTCATAAAACAAAGACTCAAACAATTTAGTTTAAAGGTCAGGTGATTGACAAACAACATTAATAGATTGCATAGACTAGAAACTAGAAAAAAACGTTTAGGATCTAGCGATATGAACACAAAATGCAACCTAAGTATAAACCAGAAATCACCAACATGGTGCCCACGGGCACCAGGTCGCCCGCAAGAACTACACAAAATGTAGACTAGACTAGAAACTAGAAAAAAACGTTTAGGATCTAGCGATATGAACACAAAATGCAACCTAAGTATAAACCAGAAATCACCAACATGGTGCCCACGGGCACCAGGTCGCCCGCAAGAACTACATGAGTCACCCGCGGGGCTTTTCTAAAAATAGTTCACCATAGATGCAGCTCACTGATACATGTCGCTATTTTTTTGTTGCAATTCATTATTTTTTAATCTGTCACGGATAGACCGAGAGCCTGAAACTGGAGTATGGTTAAACACCTTGCCTTTATTTACAGGGAGTGCAGAATTATTAGGCAAATGAGTATTTTGACCACATCATCCTCGTTATGCATGTTGTCTTACTCCAAGCTGTATAGGCTGGAAAGCCTACTACCAATTAAGCATATTAGGTGATGTGCATCTCTGTAATGAGAAGGGGTGTGGTCTAATGACATCAACACCCTATATCAGGTGTGCATAATTATTAGGCAACTTCCTTTCCTTTGGCAAAATGGGTCAAAAGAAGAACTTGACAGGCTCAGAAAAGTCAAAAATAGTGAGATATATTGCAGAGGGATGCAGCAGTCTTAAAATAGCCAAGCTTCTGAAGCGTGATCATCGAACAATCAAGCGTTTCATTCAAAATAGTCAACAGGGTCGCAAGAAGCGTGTGGAAAAACCAAGGCGCAAAATAACTGCCCGTGAACTGAGAAAAGTCAAGCGTGCAGCTGCCAAGATGCCACTTGCCACCAGTTTGGCCATATTTCAGAGCTGCAACATCACTGGAGTGCCCAAAAGCACAAGGTGTGCAATACTCAGAGACATGGCCAAGGTAAGAAAGGCAGAAAGTCGACCACCACTGAACAAGACACACAAGCTGAAACGTCAAGACTGGGCCAAGAAATATCTCAAGACTGATTTTTCTAAGGTTTTATGGACTGATGAAATGAGAGTGAGTCTTGATGGGCCAGATGGATGGGCCCGTGGCTGGATTGGTAAAGGGCAGAGAGCTCCAGTCCGACTCAGACGCCAGCAAGGTGGAGGTGGAGTACTGGTTTGGGCTGGTATCATCAAAGATGAGCTTGTGGGGCCTTTTCGGGTTGAGGATGGAGTCAAGCTAAACTCCCAGTCCTACTGCCAGTTTCTGGAAGACACCTTCTTCAAGCAGTGGTACAGGAAGAAGTCTGCATCCTTCAAGAAAAACATGATTTTCATGCAGGACAATGCTCCATCACACACATCCAAGTACTCCACAGCGTGGCTGGCAAGAAAGGGTATAAAAGAAGAAAATCTAATGATATGGCCTCCTTGTTCACCTGATCTGAACCCCATTGAGAACCTGTGGTCCATCATCAAATGTGCGATTTACAAGGAGGGAAAACAGTACACCTCTCTGAACAGTGTCTGGGAGGCTGTGGTTGCTGCTGCACGCAATGTTGATGGTGAACAGATCAAAACACCGACAGAATCCATGGATGGCAGGCTTTTGAGTGTCCTTGCAAAGAAAGGTGGCTATATTGGTCACTGATTTGTTTTTGTTTGGTTTTTGAATGTCAGAAATGTATATTTGTGAATGTTGAGATGTTATATTGGTTTCACTGGTAAAAATAAATAATTGAAATGGGTATAAATTTGTTTTTTGTTAAGTTGCCTAATAATTATGCACAGTAATAGTCACCTGCACACACAGATATCCCCCTAAAATAGCTAAAACTAAAAACTACTTCCAAAAATATTCAGCTTTGATATTAATGAGTTTTTTGTGTTCATTGAGAACATGGTTGTTGTTCAAATTAAATCCTCAAATAAAATTAATCCTCAAAAATACAACTTGCCTAATAATTCTGCACTCCCTCTAGTCTGAACATTTACAAGGCCAAGGCTTGAGGAGAAATACGAACCGGAGAGCGGGTAGAATCCGTAATGCGGGTAGAATCCGTAATGCTGGTAGTCCAGTGATGATCGCCAATGTGAACCGTTAAAGGCAAAATTATCTTGAATGCTTCCTCTGAAGTAGAGCATACAGCATGGAGCATGGAGGTTTGGAGACTATAAGTGGTAGGAAGTCCGGTAGATCGCTCATGGCAACAAGTAGATCCGACTGTGAGTGAGGTGTAATCAGGACCTTATAAAGGGGAAAGGTAATGGGGAACAGGTGTAGGTGATTAGAGCAGGGAGAGTCTGAGTGAGCGTTAGAGCCTGGGAGGAAGGTGTGGATGGTGGTTCCCTGACAAAATCACCCTTGCATTGCATGTGAATTAAAAAATATTAAAATATAGATGACTAGATATAGATACATTTTATTAATTATTAATAATATCATATAATTAAAGGTAAATTGAGCAAATTAGTTATTTCAGAAGTGTATATCAAACTGGTAGACCTTCACATTAATCGGCACCCAAGAAGTAGCTCTCAGTTTCAAAAAAGGTTGGTGACCCCTGGTATAAACTATATGGTCAAAACTACTGGGATTACTGATTTATGTGGTTCTTCTCCAAACTCCATACTATTGTACAGGACGTCTTCGGATGCTCAACATGACAGTGCCCCTGTGCACAAAGCCAGCTCAATGACAATCTGCTTTGGTGTGGAAGATCCCCTGCTATAGAGGGTCAACCCTTTTAGATAAAATGAATGTCAACTCTGACTGCACCCCAGTTCTCCTCAACTCACCTACATCACTACTTACAATAGCTGAAACAGCTTCCCAGGATTGTGGAGGTTATTATAAGAGCTAATTGAGTCTAAATGTGGAACAGTGTGTTCTAAAAGGAGCCCATAGCAATCATGGTCATGTGTTCACGAACTTTTGTCCATATAGTGTACTTTGCAGGGTTTCTATAAATACATCTTCTTTAAATAGTGTGTGCCGAAATCAGAGTTCTCATTAAACCTGATCCTGCTATTAATAATACTACAATTAATATATATTCATAAGAAGAATAGAAAAAAAAGGTTGATGAAGAAGCCTAAAGAAAACCAATAATGACAGATGTGGTGTAAATAAGACAATGTCGTCCATCTTGCCCTGGGAAGAGGGAATTCACTAAAGAAGAGATATTCACAAATCAAGTGTCTTATTTGACAGATGGATTCATGTTTGACCCTCAGGAAAAGGCGTGTTAGACATATTGTTAGAGTAAACATGGGCTATTCTCCGTTTCCGTGCAGCCTCTTGAGTTACGTAAGGAGCGTTTAAACCCTGCACTTCCTTCTCCTCCTTCTCCTCCTCCTTCACTTTTATTCCCTATATGCTCATGAAAGCGTCCCTGTTGGCAGTTTGTTCCTGTTGCGTGTGAATTATGCGTCAAGGCAAAACAGCTGGAAACCAAATCCGTGCATTTCAATAGATTCCTCTCGTTTCTCGTCGTAAAAAAAAAAAAACACAGCAGCGGTCGTGAGGGTTTGTTATAGGTCTGCAATTACATTCAGCTTACTCATACGACCTCTTTTTATAAACACTGCCAAAAAGCCTGATGTTGGCTTATTTGCAAATGGATGAATGTAACTGTGAAACATTCACCGATTTGGCTCTGCGGAGCGACGCATTTATTCAGACTAATGGTGCAAAATAATATCATGGAAACCACCGAAACGTGACTGGTTCTCTTTCACTTCGTGTTGGTACATGATATAGCCTGAAGATTTTCTCAATTCCTTTAAAAGTCCAACTACTATAATATACCATGAATGATGAGCAATATTGTGTAGACATTAACGCAAGCGTAAACGCACCACCGGGGTATCAATATGAATAGATCAATGTTGGAATGAGGACATTTTTATCCTGCTTCATGTACAGAGAATTGATAATGGTTAATAAAACAGACTGCTGTAATAGGTTTTATACGGAAAAGAGAAGCGTAAAATATACACTGAAATCAGGATAAAGCCTGCATCAGTACACAATATAAAAAAACCTGAAATAAAGGTTTTGCGAGCAAAATGTTAGCAAAAATTTGCAATGAGGCAATTAAAACTGAAGATCATGATCTTAAATGTTGATGTAAATTTTTGATTCAGGTCTAATAACATCATTTATAGATATGTATAGAAATGTGATGTAAACTGATTAATACTATATGTAGCATACGTGAAATTTGTCAGAATTATAGATCTGATATCGTATATCTTGAATGACAGGTGTCTCGTCCAATAATCTGTAAATGTTTCATTCACAAACTATACCTACCTTTTCCAGTTTGTTTGAATTGTCGTGTTTTCGGGTTTTTGCTATTTTGATTTGTTGTTATTTGTTCATTTGTTTTCTGATTTGTTACTGTGTTTTGCACTTCTCAGCCACTGTAGTTATCAGAGGATCAAGCTGCCCTTTGCCTGGGGAAAATACATGCTGACAAATGAGAATAAAAACCCAAAGATTAGCAGAAAACAGTGTTTTTGATGGTCACTAAACCCAAAGTGGTTTGTAGTTATATCAAATCAATTTTATAGATATATTGTTTTCCCTAAAGGCCTAGAAAACCATTCAAAAAAATTGTTACATACAATTTGGCAGTTAGACAGTCTTTATGCATCCACTGTGCTATAAAGCTCTGATCAGTGTTGACCTTCTGGAATGTTCTACCATCCCTACACATCCCTTGAGCTCAACTAGGTTCTTGGCCACTTGCCAATGTCCCTGATTGCTCAGTTTGGTTGGTAGCCAGTTCTTGGAAGAGTTCTGGTTTGTTTCAGACGTCTTTTGTTTAAGAATAATGGAGGCTGCTGAGCTCTAAAAAAGCTTCAAGCCAATTATTTTGAGTTCATGACTTTGAATTGTACTGTACATACATTGTATAAATAAAAGTATTGGGACAAATGTGGCTCTTTATCAAACTCTACTAACTTGAAGACACACAATTGTATATAATGTTTTATATGCTTTAAATGGGCTGGAATAGAATATCTAGAGTAGCATGCTTTGAAGATCTTCATGAACTTGATTTAGACTCTTGACAACTTTTCTCCTAAAAAGTACGAAATCAATGCATTATAATAGAATAATGTGACTGGTTCAATGTGAATAATGTGAAATATTACACTTTTAACAACAAATCACTGGTTGAAAAATTAGCATGAATAAAACATGCTCTCTTGAGACTGTCCTGTGCCACCATTTTCTCATTTACTTTTGCTGCAGTGAAGTGTTTGGAGAAAAGCAAGAAAAGAAGAAATTCACTTCCTTAGTCTTTTTGTATTTAAAGGTAAAATCATAATGGTTTTCGAAATGTTTGATGTAAAATGGACACAGAAAAAAAAAAAAATGAACTAACACGTCTGGTTGAATAATATTTTCTTAAAATGTCTTTTCTTGTCAGACTTTTAGTCATTAATTGGTTATCCACCACACTTCATGCAGCCTATCAAGGGCCTGAAAACAAACTCATGGATGGATAGATAGCTAGATGGGTGGAAGGATGGTTGGATAGATAGATAGATAGATAGATAGATAGATAGATAGATAGATAGATAGATAGATAGATAGATAGATGGATAGATGGATAGATGGATAAAGAAGGGTATGTATGTATGTACAGTGTATGTACCTGGATGGATGGATGGATGGATGGATAGATGGATGGATCGATCGATCGATAGATAGATAGATAGATAGATAGAAAGATAGAAAGATAGAAAGATAGAAAGATGGATGGATAAAGAAGGGTATGTAATTATGTACAGTGTAGGTACCTGTATGGATGGATGGATGGATGGATGGATGGATGGATGGATGGAGGGATAGATAGATAGATAGATAGATAGATAGATAGATAGATAGATAGATAGATAGATAGATAGATAGATAGATGGATAAAGAAGGGTATGTATGTATGTACAGTGTAGGTACCTGGATGGATGGATGGATGGATAGATGGATGGATGGATAGATAGATAGATAGATAGATAGATAGATAGATAGATAGATAGATAGATAGATAGATAGATAGATAGATAAGTAGCTGGGATGAAAGCAGAATAGCTAGGTGCATTGATTGATTGACAGATGAAGGGATGGGTGGGTGGATAGAGGATAGATGGATAGCTAGATGAATGGCTGAATAGAAGGATGGATAGCTAAATAAGTGGATGGATGGATAAATAGCTACATATTTAACATATTAGATAGATATATCGGTTTAAAGTTGTAGTTTATTCTGACTAGTAAATCAGTTCTAATGGCAAGAAACATTCACATCTCAGCTCAAACCCAATACAGCAGCTGGGACTTGGAAAAAGCCTTGTCTTTTATTTTCCCTCACATCACCTCCTGGTTCTCCAGATGGACCCAGATAAAAATGACTTCCACTTTGCCTCGGAGCAGCATTCCACACTCGGCCTTTTGCTTCCTGCTCCATCCTTGTAATTACTCACTGAGCGGATAAATAGATGGTTCCATTATCAGGGTTATTATTATGCGTTCAGGCCAAAGGCTCTGGGCAATTTAATGCCCCTGGTATTTATCAGCTTTGCCCTGAGGCATTGATGAACACACACTCCATGTTTTTTTTGTCTGAAAGGATGTCAGGTTGGAGCTGATGCAAAGTAGTGTAGCTTTTTTCATCATGAAATGAATACGTGGAAAAGGAAATTATTTTAATGTATGAAAATCTTGTTTCTCATGGCAAAGTCTTTGAAGAGAATCAAATCATCTGTAAAGCACAAATTGCTTTAATTGTTTATTTTAGTTGTTTGTGACTGGTTACTTCTTTTTTTTAAGGGTATAATTTTCAGTGCTTCATAAATAGATCATTTCTAAAGCAATATTTAATTTCTGCAATTGGATATAATGTTCACAATATAAACTTTAATGCTGTTTATACATAATACTTTTGCTTTATTTATTTATTTATTTATTTACTTACTTAGCTTGACCATTTGAATAGATCATTGTATGCGGCTTATCAACTCATCTTCGTCTTCCCTACCTCAGCTTCTGCTCAGATCTCAGCATGTCTGGCGGACATTTCCCCATGGATGACGGCTGGTCAACTGAAGCTGAACTGGTGGTCATCCCAGGTTCTTCATCTCTAGGTCAAAATATTTAAAAATCCATACACAGCTCTCTGATCTCCCTTTTTAGCCACTGCCCGCAATCTAGTGGTAACCATGGACAATCAACTGTGCTTTTCCTCACGTTTTGCTAATGTGGCATGTTCATGTCGGTTTCTTCTCTGTCGGTTGGATCTTTGTTGGGAAGCTGCCACTACTGGGTCCCTAAACAACGCACTTAACTCGCAATTGCTCAACTGTATAAGTGAGCTAACTGTATGTTGTAAATGAAAAATGGCGAGGAAGGCCTGGTGAAGGTTGCCAAATATTTACGTAGATCCATGAAGTTACTGAGCAACTCTGGAATTAATATTAACAGTGGCTCAGGACATTCAGTGCCAACCAGATGAAGATGGTTCCCTTTTGAGTCTGGTTCCTCTCAAGGTTTCTTCCCTATATCATCTCAAGGGGGTGGTAGTCTCCACTGGCTCACTCATTAGGGACAAACTTACAATTATAGAAAACGTATAGGTCCTGAACTTAAAGTAAAAACTCTTTTATATTTGTTTTATATCTGTTAAGCTGATTTGAGACAATGTCCATTGTTTAAAGTGCTCTTAAATTAAAATGAATTAAACAAATGAATTGAGTTTATATATATGACTAGAAATGATTACAAATAAAATTAAATAAAATGATAACACTGTAAATGGAACTGTATATGTTTGCTGTATGTTAATAAAGCCTTCTGAAACTGATAGAAAGACAATCTAAACCCAGTATTGAGAAAAACCATTGTGTAAGCATTAATGATATCTTTTATATTGACAATCTCCTCGATAGCTGATCTAAAACCAATCTCCAATCAAGTGTTTTTTGTTTCTGAATTCCTAGAACATCACAAAAGTTTAGAAAATTCCAAATAATCCCCCCAGCTGGATCTTATTATAATTCCGCTCAGTGTGAAGAACATGTCAGTCTCAGTTGGAGATCTTGGCAGATTTCTCGCCTTTTGAACAAAGATAAAAGAATGAAGAGCATCCTCAGCACTTTGGTTAATTGCATTTGACAAACATGTCCATCCTCTGTGTCACGTCTCTCCTCTGTGACAGTACTCAATGAGACAGAACAAAGCCAAGACTCGCAGCCTCATGAAAAATAGAAAAACCTCAATAATGCTGAAAGGCGCCGCGATCGTGTTTTGATGCTGCAAGAGGACGGAGCTGACACGTCCGGGTCTTTTATCTATGAAATTAGTTGGAAGGTTGACTGATTCCAGAGAGAGTTAAAAGTTTTTAGAAGACAGCGATTCATCCATGAGGTCATTACAATGCAAGAAGCAACATATACCTTATAGACAAAAGTTTGTGTACACCTGACCCTAATATTCTACATTTAGTCTCAATCTCTTCTTATAATAACTTTAACACTTGTATAAAGATCTTCCACAATATTTCTTGAAAAATTGTGATCAGGTATTGTCAGGGATCCACCAGCCACACCCTCGCCAAACCCTCCAATCACTCCAAGCAGCTCACCAACTTACTAATCATCCACACCTGGTCCAAATCAGTCACCACACTTTAAAGACCCGGTTTATCCACATGTGCATCGTCCATTCTACAGCTTGGGCTTACGAACATTCAGGACTGCCCAAACTCCTCTGGTTGGTTTTGCTTGGCTTACAAGATTCTGTGTGTTATCTGTTCTCAATCTGCCACAGTTATTCTATTAGTTCGGTTTACCCTAGTTGGGTGCTCTTTCTGCCTTGCCCTTTTGCTTTTTCATTAAAAGGCCTTCGTTAAATTCACTTGGTTTCCAGTACGTTCTAAGCGCCTGACAGGTATTGATATAGGCGAGGTGAGGAGACAATTTGGCCCTTGTCAAACTTACTCAAATCCTTTGAGTACAAAATTGTAACTTAATTATCCAACCAAGGTGGATGGGAAGATACATATATATATATATGGATAGTTGGAAGGACTGATAGATCGATAGATGTGTGGAAACATAGCAAAAGTTTAGTTTGGTGTCGATTTACATTATGTAAAGCACTATAATTACTATTTATAAGTATATTTTTATGAGCTGCCCTGTCATCTGAAAATGTGAACAGACTTCTGTAAGTAAATTGCTCAGGTCCAAGAAAAAGAAGAGATTAGAAAGTGGTATTTGCTTTTCTTTTCTTTTTTCTTGTGTCTAATAGACAAACAAGTTAATAAAAAAAACATCTATGACCTTTAAAACATGTTTAGTTTTAATGCTCTATGTTGAGTTTTGTTTGTTGAGTGCATTTGCATTAAGCATCCATATTTGTCCATTGCTATGCTGCTTAGAGTATTAAAAACTAAAAAAGTATTAATTTTAGGTACATTACCTTTTAATACCACCATTATCAAGTTGCGATTATGGGAACCATAAATACTATACAAAAACACTAATATAACAATATGTGGCATTACAGAGAGAGAGGCATTTCACATATGGGGGGTGAAAACCATTTTACTAAAGCAAGCTCCAAACCTCTACACTACAACCACAACTGTGCACCTACATCATCTGGAACAATTCAGAATCAATATTTGTCTAATAACATGACAAAAACATAAAAATCTAAATAAAATACAACCTACTCACCAAAGATTCAGACTCATAATGTGCAGCGCTCCCCAGAGGCTGTAATCCAGTGGTACCGCTCGTTTTCACTGGTCTGGAAGTGCTGAACAAACCCTTTCACGGGCTCAGACACGCTAGCTAGATTCGGGGTTGGTCGACCCCCTCACAATTGTCTAGAAAGTAGATTTTTAAGTATGTTTGAGACTAAATTAATTTCTCTTCCAACTCGGCTGTATTAATGTGTGCATCGCTACAGCCGTGTTTCGCCAGTTGAACTTGGCTGTTTCCCTCTGACCAACCAATCAGAGGACGGAAAAATGCTGACGGTATTCTAGGCCAGTTGACTGCCCTGTGAGGCGAATCTGAAATCTGATTGGCTAAAGAAACAGAAACATTTCTCAAGGATACAATGGTAAAAAGGCCAGCATACTGACATTGAAGGCCCTGGGCAGATTAGATTGACAGGGCAGCACATAGAGGCTGACATCTAATTAAACATACACGTACTGGAAACAGTGAAGCCAAGAGAAACTCTATGAAATAAGGAGATAAAACTGTTGGGAATAAATTAATACAATTTCATGGAGCAAATATTAGAATTCAGGTTGTAAATGTAGTTCAGTGTTTCTGATCATACCAGCTGTATATATGCAGTATATATATATATATATATATATAT